>VZTL01003226.1:735-13036 GCA_013400535.1 Scopus umbretta | reverse complement strand
AAAAAAAAAAGAATTAAAAAAAAAAACAAAACAAAACCAAGAAAGTTAAAGCGGGCGGACAAAAGGTTCTCCCTTGCCTGCCGCCTCCGCCGAGGGGAGCAGCCCGTTCCTGCGGAGGGGACGCAGCGGCCCCAGCGCCGCTTCTCACCGCTTCAGCTGCACCAGCGCCACACGTTAAAGACGGAAACGTTTCGGGCGAGGTTTTGGGGTTTTTTGCCCCGTGGGTTTTAGCTCAGTCAACCCGGTTTCTAAAGGCGAGAGGCGCTAGGTCGTACCTTTCAGCTGCCAATAGTCTCGGGTCTCATAACGGGGCAGAATTAATTGAAATACAAATGACGTCCTAGGTCCTAAATCAGAGCTTTCACTGTATAATGCCAAGATTAACCTATGGTATCAAATACTGCAGGTTATACGTATTTATTAGATCTCGCTGGCTGTAGGAAATACCAGTCCTAGCCTTGGCTGGGTGACGTTTAGCACTAAAGGTTAACTTCACTACGTCATTTCATTTCACACATACACAATCAGCATTTGAGAGTCTGAAAATCTGTGGATTGAGGCATTCCGTCAACCACTGAAATGTAACCGCTAAGGTGACCCCATCGTTTAAGACGGCAAAAAGTCGGTGGTTTGGTTTGCATTCCGAAAATGACTATCTGTCTGACTCTTCATGATCTAAAATGTGAATATTTTCGAAGCTTCTGACCACTTACTGCAGTTAGTTTTTCTCCGTAGTTATTAATGCGTCCTTCATAAATTATTAAAAAAGGAAGGAACACCTTTTCATCACGGAGTTTTATTTTTATATGTATTGAGTTGTTCTGGAAAATTAAGATTAAAATCACCTCATTAAAATGATGATTGATCATTTGTCATGATAATGGTGCCATATGATATTGGTGACTTTTACCAAATTACTGTTTTCTAGATATTTTCCCCTAATTAGGGGGCACTATAGCAGCATTTGTTGAACTCTGCTTGTTATTTCAAATCTTTCAAACTACAGTGCCTTGTCACGTAGTGCTCATGTTATCCAAAAAGCCGAACGGTGTTCAAATCTTTGACTGCAGGTACTCGCCCATGCCCCCAAAATGTAATCGGGGGGGGCGGGGGAGGAAACAAAGAACAACAACAAAAAACAAAAAAGAAAAAAGAGAAAGTTGCCAAGTATAAATTTCGCCAAGAATTCTTTTTCATATGGTGAAAAGTGTGAGTTAAAATGCACATGCAGATACGCATAAAATGCTTATATGTTGATATCACTTTATATTTCTTATTATATAGTTATAGTTCTTCCACACACAACTGCTCATGAATTTTAAAGTTTTATTTTTTAATATCTGCCTACTGCACTAGGGAGCTAGGAAAAAAATGAAGCTGAGTTGATTAAATTATTTATCCCTACTGCTGAAGTGAGTTTGAAGGCTCATTGAATGTATCTGATTTCTTGGCTCCTTTTTCTCCCCTTCCCCCCTCAATTCATCCTGGTTATTTCATCGCTATCATCTTGCCAGCAACAATAAATTTACTTTTTTTTCAAGTAGGAAAACTAAAGACCAATATTTGTGCCACATTTGCTTTAAGTGTCACGTTATATAAAATAGGCAGCATCACTGTTTTTTGTGATAGAAGGTGACGGTACCAGCAATTTTCTGTATTCTTATTTGTAGTTTACTTTTTAACTACACTTTCAAATTTAGGAACAAGTAAAAAGTTAAGTTTAAGTGTAAGTTGCTGTAGTCTTTGCAAAAGTACAATTTTAATGAACTTATATGCTTCATTACTTAGATTTTTGGGTATAAATTAGGTACACAAACGTTTTTCTTCCATTATCTACAGTTTTCTGCAAATTTTTACTTTTTTTGAAAAATGTGATATAGCTCCTTTTTACAGTATACAAATTAGCATTCACTAGTGCTAAACCTAACACATGTATGTATTCTTTTCCAATTAAAATTAAAAAACCAAACCAAACCAAAACAACAGGAAAAGAGTTTGCATTACTGTTGGACCTGGGTCATCCTAGGTCTTACGGATGAACTGTTAATGCTTTAAATTCCTCTAATCTGCAATCTGTTAAGGGAAAAAAAAAACATTAATTGATTTATTTTCTTTAAAATGTTACATCTCACAAGCAAACATAGAGCTTGCACAACTGTAATTTTAGCTAGAACTGCAGAAACATTCAAGCAGGAAAAAAAATCCATTGAATTATTCATTTGGTTCATTTCTCCATCAGCTTCTCCAAAGCCAGACATTCCTTAAAGTACAGTGTTTTATTTAAGCAGTCCAACACTCTGTTGTTTTTTTTTAAAGATCTCCTACTCGGAGAATGCTCTTTCCTGCTGAACTGCGAGAGGAGTGTGGAATCAGTGGGGATTAGCGCCTTTTAATCTACTACATCTGTAGTGGGTCATCCAACACTGCAGAACTCTCATTACTCTCTCATGCTGTATATGATTAAATGACTGAAAATATTCAACGTTGACCTTGAAAATAAAGCTGTATGTGTTGGATGAGCAGCTTCTGAAGACTTCATGTCTAAACTAACCTTTCCCCTTGGTAACTTCTAGCCCTGGCACACGTTGTCTGAGAGAAGGACTAGAGCATTAGACAATGTAAGTCGAAACTGAAGTGTGGCGGCATTTGAAACGCATCATTATATGAATTACGGCATCACTCCGCTTGCTCGTGCTATGTTTTATGAGTAACGCAACATCTTATCAGCCCATTCAAAATGGGAGGGTGGTATGTCTTGAACATACTTATGTTTGTGACTGGTGTTTTTCTGTAAGCTGGTTTCATATCGACTAGCAAATTAAACTACCTCGTCTCGTAGGTAGCTGCTAGAGCTGTTGAAATCAGCAGAAAACATGTTGCTTAACATCTTTTAACACTGACCTATATGAAGCTGTAAGTAAGCACCATCTTTCCATATGCATTTTGTCATGTTATGTGTTTATTGCTAATTTTCATCCTGCCAATAGTTTGGGCATGTTAGGTCCCTCTAACTCAAAACGAAACTTGTCCTCTCCCTTTCAATGGCACTGGTATGCAAAATTACCTGTGTAACACACTTTGTCTCCATTTAGCTATAAAAAGACATGCCTAACATATTTCAATGCAGACTTATATTTTTTAATGTAGTGTATAGCTTTCCGATATTTTCTTTCCAAATAGCAGTGAAGGGAGGAGTTGAGTGAGCTGGTCATGAGTGATTAATACATTTCATTGAACCCTATGAAGGCCCTGGTCCTGCCAATGCACACATGGTTAGTGAAACATTCAGCTGGTTCTGGTGAGGTCAGGGGCTTCTTTAGGCTCACAGTTAAGGGCACGGGCAGTTATTTGCAGGATAACATTTGGAGGTTAACTTCTGAACACCGTGAAATACAGCATATCCTAAAAATATCTAAAGTATCAAATAGTGCATTGCTGAGGAAATACATTTTTGGGCCAAACATCTACTTTTCTGTCAAGCAGAACTTGCCTCAATTTCATTGTGTTTTAGCAATAGTGTTGAATTAGCTTCATGAGAAAGGACAGTGCTGTTTTTTGCCCATATTTTAACAAGACGCTCACACAAAAATGCTTTCCCTCATCTGCCCTAAAGCCTTTATGAGGAGGGTGAGGTTATTCAGAGAAATGAGTGAAAGATTATGCTTTCAAAATCTCAAAACTGTATTTTTCAGGTACTTTCAAGTATTCAGGACTATTTATATAACTCCCAAATGGTACGGAATCTTTTTACAGTCTTTAATATAAGCAACCTACTTGCTAAAAACGAAGTACAAACGATTCATTGTTCCTAAAAATATCCTAGCTATAACTGTAATATAAACATGTCAACCAATTTATTATTTAAGGAAGAAAGGGGAGACATCTCTTCAGGAAAAACTTGATGCCTTAGAATCAAGGCCAGGTTGGATGGGGCTTTGAGCAACCTCGTCTAGTGGAAGATGTCCCTGCCTGTGGCAGGGGGGTTGGAACTAGGGGATCTTTAAGGTCCCTTCCAACCCAAACCATTTGATGATGCTATGATCTTTTGGCCTTTAAAATGTATTGATTTTCCCACCACCATTCTGAACATTTTTTTCTTAGCTGGTGGAACATTGTCATCGTAGAGCATAATATATTATCTAGGGGAGAACTGAGCCTCTTATTAACAGCAGCAACTCACTCTAGTTCCCCTCTTACTTGGGTGTGAAAATTTAACCTAGATCACCTACCATGCTTCCTACTTTTCCCCACCGTTTTTTCAGCCCAGCTTTAGCACAGAATAGACAGAACTGGGTCCTTTGTAGCACAGTGCCAGTGCCAGTGTCATTGAAATGAGAAAGACTACAGTCTTGTAATTTCGTAAATCTCTGATACAGTTGTTGAAAGAGAAATAGTAGCCACTTATGAAAATATCTGTTTATCTTAAAGGGATATTACTATCGATTTTTCTTAATAGTAGAAATAGATTTTGCCATTTGGACATGTTATCGTTTATAATAAATTAGTGCCACTGAAAAGAAGAAAAAAATTTATGGTGTATCTGCTAAAATAGTGACAATGTTTCCTCTTAAGTCTCCTTAGTTTTAGACGAGGCAAAGGAGTTCTTTTTATTATTTCACAATTCTGAATCGTCTTCATTTACAGTTTCAGTTGTTACAGAATAATTGTTTTGTAAAATTAAACGAAACTTCAAGGAAAAAAAAAAAAAATTTTTTTTTTTTTTTTTGTCAACACTGGCTTTGATGGGGTGGATTTGTGTTGTGTGACGTACTCAAGACACATGTAAATATATTCTTTACTACTTTTTGTATTTGGTCATTACATTCTGCAGTTTGTACAGGCCTATTAAGAGAGAAGTTACTGCAATCAGTATGACTCTGTCTTATTTTCAGTGCATGTTTTACCATCTCCATTTCTTGTTTTTTTTTTCTGCAACTGATTTCCAGGAATGAACTCGCTAATTTTGGCTTCAATTTTTAAAAATAACGTTATAAAAAGGAACAATTAACAAGTGTGGAACTCATACTAGCACTCTGAAGCATGCAAGAGTTTATCACATATGCTAGGTTGTGCTGTAATGCTTGCAATATTCAGCTACACTTCAGGAGGTTGCTTCTTTAAGTAGGTAAAAAATGACAGCAAGTATGTTGGACAACAGTTTTCTCATTATATTCTGTGAGTACATTCATTATGTATTATTAGTCCTTAATTGTAAAGGTGAAATAATATAACCATTTATCTTGGCAAGCCCATTATTTATAATCTGTACCTTACAAAACTATACGGATCTGAGCTGATGTTTTCTTCCACACATACTATTTAGATTTTTGACATAGGGGGTGAGAAAAAACTTTTCAGGTTAAATTTATAACTAGCCTAATCCACTCTTGGTAGGCAAACTGCGTATCTCGATAGGGTAAAAGAAGTCCTCTCTCCCTCACCCCCCCGAAATTCAGTTCTTCATTTGTTTTGTTCACCACGCTGCATTAACACAGTTTTCCCTTGTGTGCATCTGCCAGTGTACAATTTAGCCACGGGCATCTGTAGACCTTGTGGTGATCAGTATTGCAGGCAAAAGCCATATGTGTTTAAATAAAAAAAAAATCTCTTTATTTCATTTGCTGTTTTAACTGGATGGATAACTTTTGTGCCTCAAGACAGAGGAAGAGAAAATACAGAAATAATTAATTGCCTCTATTCTTGAGGCAGTTTCATTTTCCCTCTCCAATATGGAATGCTTGTCAGCTTTCCTGATAAATGACTGCATGTATTTGCATAGATTTTACATTAACACAAAAATTAGTTTTATTTGTGAAAAACTAGTTTACATAATAATGCTAAATCTAGCATTATGGATTATGTTTCTAAATTTGAGATACTGTAGAGAAATGAGTTTTTTTCTTCTTTCTAAAAAAATTCTGTTTGTTTGTTTTTAATATCAAAACATATTAGTTTTTAGCTTTGTATTTTGTTTCTATAAAATTAACCAAATCAAGGTCTTTTTATGTTTATAAACTGGTTTATTCAGTCTTTCATAGATTGAATAATTGATGGTAGTATGAACACAACTTCTTTCACAGACTTTTTACACATTCAGTTTATTAAATATACTCTTAAATATGAATACATTTGCATGGAACAGTTGTGGAAAAAAAAACCCCGCCTTGCAGCAAACTTAGCTGTTAAATACACTGTACGAGTATACTTGAAGTTTGTAATGGCGCTATTAGAATACTACTCCATCAGGTATTCTTTCAAAGCATTAATGCACTGCACTACCTTGTATGCCAGTGTAGGACTATTTTTTTTCCTATACCTAATAACCTGTCTGTTTTAAGTAATTAGGCATTCCTAGCTGGAAGTGACAGTACTAAACCTCTAGTTAAAAACTGTGTTTTATTCATGATTTGTCATGTCCGTAAATAAAATTTACAAATCAATCAGGCTGCAATATCTTTGAAGGAAATATACTGTCCTAATTTTGAGCCAAATGTAGCTATTTTCAAGTGACATGAACTGGATGTTTGCTCATATAATAAACCTGGTGTCTTGTCATCTAAAGGCAACTGCTAATTGTGTATCAGCCCATTCTGCATGCCAAAGAAAATACGGATGTATTCACTGCTGTTATTTCATGCTGTATTACAAGAAGAAAATATTGCTCCTTATGAAGCATGCTATACTTAATGGCAACTTAACGTAAAAGAGTGCCTTTGCCACTTCTTGAATCTGGGACACCCTAGGTGCCAGCTGTCACTGCTCAGCTAATGATGACAAATGCCCCTCTCTATGCAGATTGCAGAGCTTGCAGGCTGCTATGAAAGGCAGCCAGATTACCTTTCTTCAGATAGTAACTTAACCTTTTAAACTCAAGTGTCAGAATGAAATTATTAGCTGGGATATTTTCAATATCTGTTTCTTTAAAAAAAAAAAAAAAAAAAAAAAAAAAAAGAAAAAAAAAAAAAAAAAAAGNGAAAAGAAAAGAAAAGAAAAGAAAAGAAAAGAAAAGAAAAGAAGAAGGCAGTGCCTTCAGATAATACCATGGCAGCTTGAATTCACAAATTGTTCATGACTCTCTGATGTTTCAAAAATAGGAAATTGCTGCCACTGTGCCTGTGAGCACTGTACGGACTTTGCCGGCATGGAATGCATGAATACTGAAGCTGACCTCTTGGTTTCACTACACGGAAGTGGCGCCAAAAAGTGGGCCAAATCCTGTCCTTGCTTACATCACGTAGTGTTACTGATGCACAGATGTGAAAGATCCCAGGTTAACTGAAGCTATTTACAGTAGACCTTAATTCATCCTACATATTGTGGATATACTCAGTTCTCTCCATGTTACCACTCTAAATCCGTGAACCTCGGTTAGAGTCCACTGTATCAAAAATGGGTATTTACTTCACGGGTATGAGCGGTTTCACAGAACTCAGTGTCATGTGGTTAATGTTAAATTACTAATTGAAATATATTCTTAAGTCAGAGTTTTGGAGTTACTTTCTGGGTTGTCTTGGAAGAAGCTAACAGATGTGAGGATATTACATAGTTCCCTAACAGCATGTCAGAAACGTAATGCGGTGTAAAGCACTGTGTATGTCACCTAAAGGTGTAGGGTGCTTTTTGAGTGTGTACACATAGGTGTGTCTGTATTTTTATGCAGGTCTAGTTGTATGTGTTTATACACTTGAATATAGAAGTAAATAGACACATGGACATTCATATCAATATGTGTACACATGCGCTAGCCTGCACATGTAACATCCAAACAATATAGATTTCCATGTTCATATTACAGTACTGACATGTACGAGCATGTGTAATCTGCACATTATATTTGCCATTAAATCAGTCTGCACAGTAAACTGTATATCAATAACAGTTTCCTTCTGAGTAAAGCATAGGTTTATTACAGTAAACAAGTACTAACTTCCAGTATTTTCTCATGATCAAATCTCCACAGCAGTGGGCAATAACAGAAAACTGCAGAAAAGGTATGGAAAGACATTTAGTGAGAAGACCAGGAACACTATGGTATATGGATGCAAAGAAGTAAATAACAAGAATAGGAGGGAAAAAAAGTGCATTTGGTATGAGACTGGAATGTCTCAGAGAGAAAATAGTTATTATGATTGGCAGAAAGTACAGGAGGCAGAAAAAAATGAGCAAGTTTACAGAGCAAAGTTAAGATGAGATCAATATGGCAATAATTGCAAAGTGGTTGGTTCTGTAGTAATCATTAAAGAAAAGGTAGTCTGATTCATGAACATAATGTTAATTAATATTCTTTTCTCCAGAAGAAAAGAATAGATCTGATTACTGATACGTGTGTTTTCAAAGAGCTTCGAGAGCTTCAGTCAGTACTTAACCATTTTTGGTAACAGGATGCGTGCAAGGGAGATGCTGTTTAATATTATATTAGAAATGTTTCCTTTTAAAATTTGGGGGAGAATGTTTGGTTTTCCCTGTGCATAAGTGCATTAAATTTAACATCCTGTTTTGTTTCGCTTTGGTTTTTTGTTAAGTCATTGTGTTCAAAGTATTTAAAACTATACTTTTCATTATTTCGAGCAAGTGTAGCACAATCTGGGAAATACAAAAGACAAAGATCTAGTGTTTCATACTCAGCTTTCTCAGCTTGTTGGTTGAATAGGCATCAAATGAAGTCCAATGCCTATACAAAAGAAATGTTCCTTGTTTGGATTTGCCCCATCTGTGTCATCTGGTGTCTTATGCAATAGGAGGTGTTATCACATGAATCCAAATGCACGAGCCAGTTGTTTTATGGACTCTTTCTGTGCTTGGAGGAGTTTATAAGTTGCCCACTCTATTGTGTGTCACTCCCAGATGACACGTGTGCATTCTGCTGAGCATATTTTGGGGGTAATTATAACTAATGAAGCCTGGTACACAGCTTGTTCGCAGAGTGATTTATTCTGCTCCTGTCTGATTCCTGAGAGTTCTGTAAAATGGTTATATTGTGCCTTCCACTTTGGACATGTATGGGAGCATGTGGTACGGAGTTTGTCTGAGAAAATTTGCTATTCAGTGTACCACAGACTAATTACAAAGATATTGGCTGGGTACATCTGTTTAAAAATATAGAGATGAACTGAAATTATAAATGGGACCTGCAACTTCAGGGATATTGACTTCAGTATGGCTCTTGTTTAGTCGTTTACTCTTCCCAGACTTGCAGTGACCCACTTAGATGTACTGCTGTTAAATGGCTCAGAGTTCCTCTGAACCTCATAAATTAAAGGTTCCCCTAATACCTTTTAGCAAAGCAGATTTTATTATGCAATTTGAGTTCTGATAACTGATGATATTTTTTGGAAAGATGGATTTAAATTTTGGGAAGGAAATACCTTGTAGCTTTTCAGGTTTCAGAAACCAGCAAAAAAAAATCATTGCTGAAGCCAGGGTGTCAACTTTTATTTAACCTTAGATGTACCATTCTCTCCCTAATTTGTCTTGACTTGCCAGCCTCTCAGGCAAGTAAATCCACTGACATTAGTTAGAGTCATCCTCTATGCAAGAAGTACTCATACATTTTTTGCCAAGATGGTTTCAAAAATCTTTTTTCCAAGACACGAACATACCTCTGAAGTCATGAAGTAATGGGGCACACAGAAGCTGCAGGGTTTGTCACTTCATCTACCAGATTCACAGATATCCAAGTGGGCTGGATGTTTTTACAAGTATCTCAGCATCAGTGTTCAGTAATAATAGTCTTCAATTATATCTGTCTTTAGTTATATCAGCTTCTCCCATCTTCACCCTCCAACTCTGTATCCAGATTTGAATGACTTTTGCATCTTATTTTTTTTTCAATGCTTAAACAAAATTTTCCTTCACAGAAAGAAGAGAGGTTAATAGTTATAGTACTGCTTGTAGGAATGGGAGGAGAAAGATAAATACTTATTTTGGTATGCATTTCATAAAAAGCATTATGTAAGGTTGGAAAACAGCTGCTTGGAAAATACAGTTCACATCCTTCCTACTACCTGCATGAGTAGAAAAGTAGTTTTACTGAGAATGAATTATTGTTTTCACCTGTTTTTGTGAAAACAGCCTGGGGTGTGCTCAAGACAACATTAACAGCATGACGGGTGAGAAGATATCACTAGTTCTCGGAAGTGAATCATGACATTCCTCAGCTAACATGTTAAGCAAGAGGATGCGGTCACCAGCAGACCTGTACTTTGCCTGTGCCCTAACCTGTCCCAGTAGTGAAGCTTATAGTATCAGTAGCATTTTTCAAAATCAGTACTTTCACTGGGAAAGAATAGGAAGCAAAATTTCAACCTAATTGTTATCTTTATAACCATGAAGATAAAAGTGGACAGAAGGTCTACCAGTGACTTCATTCTTGCTCCTGAATTTGCATGGAGCATGTTCTCCTACTAAGAGTCTGCAGTGTTATATACCCAAGATGATAACCATCAGAAGGTAAGAGTGTTGGAGAAAAGCTGTTTGTATATAATGGGTGTGAATATACCTGTATAGAATGTGTGTGGAGGAATATACAATTTGAAAACTGACTGGTTTGCTGAGAACTATTGTATCATAAAGTAGCAGCTACACTTAAGTTGTTTTAAATAAGCAGTATTTGGTTTTGGACTGTGGCAGTAAGGATGTTTAGCTTTGTGCTTTGTTCTGGATTTTCTCCATATATAAAAGTGTGTTCTGAAGACAATTTTAGATGATGATTTATGGTGATATGAAATCTGACCTGGGTTTGGGTTCACTGACGATACAATTGTGATAGGCTTTGACTTTTGGGATAACGCGCATATTAGCTACTTACCATGCCAGATATTACAAGAGGTTTGCTAAATTGACAATATGTACTTATCATTGAAATCCTTACATAGGATACACCTCACAGATGAAAACGAGAACTTTGCACGTTTTGGAAGGTTTTCTGGTTTGTTTTTTTTTTTTTCTCTGTTAAAGGACCATGACAAACTACAATGACTGGCATATTAGAAAATGCCTAAAAATGAGCAGTTGTTTTCCTTGGAGGAAGGTTGTCACACCTTTAAAGAACAGTTAGCTGGAATTATGGTTTTGTGCTATTAAAGTATTGCAGTTGTCAGGTGTAGTTTTGTTTGCTGAGTAATCTAGTCATGTTTAGTCAGGGTACATCTGTTCTATATAATTTTAAACACTTCATAAAATATTTAAGATTAATGGTCCAATGATGGACCACTATCTAAAATGATGACACTAATTACATCAGATGTAGTTGGGTCAGTAAAGCTTACATGTCATTCTTTTGCGCTGACCAAACTTTCGTTGCATGAACTCATGTCTCGTTTTGGTTGGCCTCTGCAAGATTTTGCATCAGAGCAGAGTGTGGCCTTCTGAAAGCTGGGAATTGCAGCTGTAGTTTCATCCTCTGTGCTATTTTTCTTTCTTCTGTAAGCTGCATTCATTTTATTAGTTTCCATTCCTTTGCTACTTCACAGGAATTTTGTGACAGGAATGACTATTTAAGCCACCTTGAACCTAGAAACTTATTTATGGCCGTGCTAGGGCTAGTGCATATGATATGCTTTTCAGTGATGGGTAGGTGAAAATCATTTTTCATATGAGTACCTAGAAAATAGTAGTTAAATAGTACCCATTAGTACCTACAATGATAACCATTTAGCAGAAATCGGAAGCAAGAAGCTGAGTTGCTTTTTAGGCAGTCAATTCTTACTTGTTAAGCTCACCAGTGTTAGCAGCAGACTTTTCTTTCTGCTGGTAAGCCATGCCCTTCCATTTTCCCTGGTAGTCTCCCAGGTTTGTGAGGCCAGGCTGCCAAGTTGGACCGTCTGTTTTCTAGAAATTCTGCGAAAGTGTTGATGGAAGAGTGTTTGCCATATTCCATATGTGTTGATCAGTCACACAGTGGACATGTTGGACTGCTTGTAAAGCAAATGCTGGCATGTTTGAATTTAGTGAATGCATAAGGAATTTGAACTCCAACCTCACCCTGACCCTGTGGTACTGTATGTGATGATCAGTTGTGCAGGCAAAATGATAGTGATTCAATTAAAAACCCAATTTTTATATCAATTTAGTTAAGTTTATACCGCTTTGTGGAATAGGAGAAATAAATCACAAACAAGAAGACAACCAAAAATATGCTGTGCTTTATTAGAAAAAAAAAGCAACTGGATGGGCTGAAGATCAGGGCAAAAAGATCAAAAAGAATGAACTTGAAATGGAAGACATTCAAACTTCTCAAGAAAAATTAATTTGAAAACTTCTAGTAAAATTTGTTTAATTGAAGGGAGGGGACTAAAAAACA
>VZTL01003217.1:0-18583 GCA_013400535.1 Scopus umbretta | reverse complement strand
AGCTGAAACCAGGACACTTCCCTTCCAAACTTACCCTTACATTTCTAGATTTATTTTCTTTTTCAATTCACTCTTATTTTATCTCTTCTGACAAATGCTGCTGAAATAACTCTGTTGGCCTTGGCAAAACTGCTTTTTTCCTCATCTCTCTAGACTTGCCTCATTTAAGTTACTTCTCTAATACAAATAAGGTAGAAATTGGAAGATGAGTTGATACAGAAAGAGAAAATAACTTAGCAGTTTCTTACAGGGAAAATAAAGGAAAATCATTATTTTATAAGACCAATGAAGAATTTTTTGTCTTTTCAAAGTATTAGTCATGAAGAAAAAAGAGCAACAGGCAGGTCGTAATTGGTAACTGTCAAATACTTCCAGCAGTTGCTACAAATCCCTAAGCAGTCCATGAATGCCTAATCTTTACAAGTACAAAATTTTCCTAAGGACAGCAATGCTATTTTAGATTTTGTTCTTCTGTTGTAATAAGCTAATTATCATTAAATTAATGTAATCTGTAACTTGAATACAGTTGATCCACTACAAATGCAGAACCTAGCAGAACAGGCGTTTGGAACATTAATATGCCAGGGAGTTAAGCACCACATCCTCTCACCCATTCACCACCTTGTAGCAAGAGATTTATTTTGCCCCTTTTGTGTCCTTTACAAAATCATGACTTTAGGGTAAGATATGATCTTGAAAAAACACAGTTAGTTATGGATTGCTGCTTAACTTGTCAAAACAACTCAAGGCAAATGAAGCCTGACCACAGTAAAATATTGGTCTGCTTCATCATAGTACAAGCCTATATATAACCACAGATGAAAACTGAAAAACGATAATTGAATGCCAGAGCTTTGTGCTATTATACAAAGATCAGAGACTGTGTCTCCAACATGGACTTGAATATCTTTAGCAGGACAGGACCTTGATTAATGTCTTATCAAGTAACTCAGTACCTTTAAACAATCATTGGAAGAAACCCTGTCCTCTACATGACTCAGGAGAAGGGTTCTGAACACAGATTTCTGTGTTTGAAACTTAAATGCATAAGTCCATTTAGCCATAATCTAACATAGACCTGCTTCAGGTTTGTTCTAGAAGCAGTTCAGTTGTGTTGCTACTATTTCATGCTTCAGCTCTGTTGGATTTGCAAATTCACAGATGTTTATTTACCTATAATCTTGTCTGGAGTATACTTAAGAAAGTATTCTTAGAACATAAATTCCACAGAACTTGGTCATAACCTACTTTCACGTGATAAAACATTTAGTATAAATTTATAGCATTGCCTCTTCTCTGCTGAGGTTTGGATAAAGGAGTTTGACCAAAGAACATGCCAGTGATTATTTGTTGCTGATTCCTCTTTAAAAAAATAATAGTAATAATAAAATTATTGCTGTACTAGATTTCAAACTTTTCCTTACCCTTTAGGTTTAAGGACTTGAAAACATTTCTTGACTTTTGAAGGCACTGAGGGCTAGAGGCACAAAACCAGCTTGAAATTGACGTCTCTCATACTTGAAGAATTCCCTCAGTCCAAGTTCGGTTCTCCAGCCCTTCACACAGCTGTGAATCTGCCTGTGAATGACAGGCAGATCTTTTACATATTCCATATTTTTATTTCCATAAGATCATTTCACACCTTAATGAAAAGAGGATGCCAAATAACAAGCTAGTATCAGTAGTATTTGCATTTTTTTGAATTAAACCCAAAGAAATAAAAAGGAAAATGGGCTCTGCTAAGACTGTGTTTTGACAGCACTGTGTATCCTGATCTGCTAGATGAATACAATATATTCTACAATGTCTTCAAGATTGAAGCAGAAGCAGAATTTTCAGAGAAGTTAAAAAGTTCTTTCAAAAATATTAAAGGCGTAAGAACAGTTTATTCCTCCACTGCCTTATAGCTTACCTTCTTGCATCGCTTATCTTCCAGTCAGATCTCAGAGGCAGAGATAAACATTTAAAAGCTCTACTAAACATATTGAAAATCTCTATGAGAAAATAACTACAGTGAGAAAGTGTTTGGATGGAAATAAGAGCTGCAACATCGTTGTGGTTTAGCCCGTCAGCAACCACGCACCACACAAACACTTGCTCACCCTCTCTCCCAGTGGGATAGGGGAGAGAATCAGAAGGGCAAAAGTAAGACAACTCATGGGTTGAGATAAGAACAGTTTAATAACTGAAATAAAATAATAACAATAATAACAATAATGATAATAAAACCAATAATAATAGTAGTTTTAATAGTAATTATACTAATAACAGTAACAGTAATACAAATACTCGAATACTGTGTTCAGTTTTGGGCCCCTCACTACAAGAAGGACATCGAGGTGCTTGAGAATGTCCAGAGAAGAGCAACGAAGCTGGTGAAGGGTCTGGAGAACAAGTCTTCTGAGGAGCGGCTGAGGGAACTGGGGGTGTTTAGTTTGGAGAAGAGGAGGCTGAGGGGAGACCTTATTGCTCTCTACAACTTCCTGAAAGGAGGGTGTAGTGAGGAGGGTGTTGACCTCTTTGCCCGAGCAACCAGCGATAGGCCGAGGGGTAATGGCCTCAAGTTGCATCAGGGAGGTTTAGATTGGATATTAGGAAAAATGTCTTTCCTGAAAGAATGGTGAGGCATTGGAACCGGCTGCCCAGGGAGGTGGTGGAGTCCCCATCCCTGGAGGTGTTCAAAAAACACATAAATGTGGCACTTTGGGACATGGCTTAGTAAGCATGGTGGTGTTGGGTTGGCGGTTGGACTAGATGATTTCAGAGGTCTTTTCCAACCTTAATACTTCTATGATCCTATTCTATGATTCTATTCTAAATTGTAATGAAAAGGAGAACAGAGAGAGAAACAAAACCCAGAGAAAAAAAACACAAGTGATACAGTTGCTCACCACCTGCCGACTGATGTCCAGCCAGGCCCTGAGCAGCAATCACTGCCCCCTGGCCAATTCCCCCCAGTTTCTATACTGAGTGTGACGCCATATGGTATGGAATAGCCCTTTGGCCAGTTTGGGCCAGCTGTCCTGGCTGTGCCCCCTCCCAGCTTCTGGTGCACCTGGCAGAGCATGGGAAGCTGAAAAGTCCTTGACTAGTGTCAGCACTGCTTAGCCACAACTAAAAAGTCAGTGTGTTATCAACATTATTCTCCTATTAAATCCAAACCACAGTACTATGCCAACTACTAGGAAGAAAATTAAGTCTAGCCCAGCCAAAACCAGGACACACATTTTGGAGTCAAAGCCCATGATGGGTGTGGAATCATATCAGAGTCCAGTCATACTAGCTATAGAAATAGTATTCCACACTACAGTGAGTCTTAGATCATTTCATACCTGTCTGTGTAGCTCATATGCAAAGGAAAGCAACAATGAATATTGATTCAGTGAAACCTCTGGGACTAGTGCCTATACTCCTGTAAATATTTGAAGTTAAACTCTATTAGAAAAAAAAATCATGTTCTTTGCCTCCTCTGTGGTGCAAAATTATAGCTTCCAAAACCCAAGACATCCTTTGAAAACAACATAGCATTCTATGCACATACTTTTGTTTCTCCAGGTACTTTCTCATCTTAGAAAGGGAGACAAAGGGGAGGGAAGAGGATATTTTCTCTTTTAATACCCATGAGGAATTAGAAAAACAGAGAAAGATACTGGTTGCAGCTGTTCTTCAAAAAGTACAGAGCCATAACCCTCATACCTGCTGGAGGATGCTGTCCTCAGCAGTTGCACAAATACGAAGCATAATCTTTTTTCCTAATACGGACCAACTGTAGACACCAGAGATTTAGATTTCCAACAGCTTTCTATGCTGAATCAAGAAAATTTATAACAGGGAGTGATTATGTTAACAAACTGTTGTTTACTTTTTCATCGTTGATTCTGGCAGCAAGGAACTTTAATCATGCTCTGAAACGACTGCACAGCAATCTAACTGAAATGCAACCAGTAACAGCAAAGAGCAGCACTAAACAATCTTGAGTTAAAGTTGTAGTGTTCAGCCATAAAGCACCAATATTATAGACCATGATGGTGACATTTTAGGCCCTGAACGAATGTTCAGTGGGGCCTTTCCATTGATTTCAGGAGTGCCGGGATTTTAGAAAAGACACCTTCACACAAAACAATTGTCTCTCTCCAAAGGTACAACATGTCTTGAACGAAGGGATGTTAGGTCACAGAAGAAAAGTTGGAAGGGGCTTTTGGAGGTCATCTAATCAAATTGCTACTCAGAGCAGGCACAATTAAATCAGGTTGCCCAGAGTCTTGTCCGGTAAAACTTTGAATGTTTCCAAAGGTGGAGACTTCCCAACCTGTCTGGACAACTTGTTCCAGAGTTTATCTAGCCTCGTAGCAAAAAAAAAATTCCAATATGTCAGATCGAAATTTTCAGCCTCCAGAACTTATCCCTCACCAGCAGCACCAGCCCACCAGAAATTCCCACATGAACATACAGCTTCTGGAAGATGTCCCTTGATGTTCAAGCCTGGAAACCACTGTGACAACTGCTAATTAGTTTTCTGGAATCTCAACCTCCAAATGACTCAGTTAATAATGAGAAATAGGAAATTAAAGTTGATATTCATGATGCTGGAAAATTCTTTCATGTTCTCATAGTATTTTTTTATTACCCATGATAAAGTTAGAGCAAAAATCTTGCAACGCAACAAAAAGCAAACCACAACTACTTTTGAAAACTTCTACTTTTTTTCCTCCCCCATTTTACTACAGTCATGATTTCTGAGGGAAAGTCAGGGATTCAGGTGATTTTAGAAAGTTATAATTATTTAAATATTTACAGCAAACTTTCTGTGTTTCTAAGTGTCTTCCAGAACAGGAATCCCAGAACATGAATGCAGCTGCTGCATAAAGAAAAATTTTCATTATGTTGTTCAGTTGATGCCTTAGCTATGGCATCTGGGGAAAATCTGTTCTGTCTGACACTGTTTGAACCAAATGTTTCTTGAAGTTATTAGGTAAAGACATGCATGTAGAAGTATGACTGTATTTAAAGGCAAATTCTTGTATGCAGGCAAGGCTATTCAAACAGAGTTTAAAGGATTTTCAAAGCCAGAAATATTTGTATGTACTCAGTGATAGGCCAAAAGGGATGACTTTGTGCTGCAACGTGACTTGATGCAGAACAGCTCTGAAACCAAAGCTATTTAGCTATCTTGGCATGACATTGTGCTGAACTAAAAATGTCTGCTGAGACACGAGGCTTCCTTAGCTGAATCACCATTCTCTATTAATACATGTAAACATGTACTGCAGCAGTGCTTCCTCTCATCCAGTCAGCTCAGATTATGAGAACTGTGAGCTAGATTTTGTCTGAAACTAATGATGCAAACAGACCATAAGAAACTTTTCCTTTTTTATGTCACTCTGAAATTGATAGGTCTGTGGTTGTGAAACGTAGAGCTGATGGCCAGTGGGCACCCCCACGGACCACTATATCTGTCACTATCACAAAATTAGAGAAGGAGCAACCACTTTGCAGAGTTTGTTAATTCCCTTGGTAGTGTTTTATTATTTCAAAATAAATAAGAACCATACTTGGCACACTACTGAACTGTTAATGTCATTTGAAGGGTGAAAAAAAACAAACAAACAAACAAACACCACAGTCCTAAATCACTGTCAAATTGCTTGTTAAGATGCTCTAAAATATGGGGAGATAAGGAGATCAAGAACATTTTATTTGCCCACTAAGGCAACACCTCTCCTGTTTGCACAGAATTGCTTCCAACGAACACAAGATGTGCATTATAAAACTGCACCATTACAGCTCATTAGTGAACGGAACAAAGAAGGGAGTATTGTAATTTACCCAGCTTTTAGTGAATTATCATCATATGATTACAGTACTGTCTCGCACAGTTATGACCCCATCGTAACACTTGCTGGGAGAATACTGACACTGGAATGTTTAAAACCTTTTGCCAACATATGAACTAATTGCTGTAGGACAAGGAATTTCTATATTCTAGTGCTACAAAAACTTAATTCCAGTTTGTGTGTGCAGTATTATTGTCTAATTTGCCCTTCCTGCATGGATGAAAGCACTTGGCCTTCAGTCTCTGACCTCACAGTCTACCTATNGGAGGAGGGTGAGCGAGCAGCTGTGTGGTGCTTGGTTGCTGATCGGGGTTAAACCACAACATTCAATTTTCTACCTTTCAGTAGCTCTGGATAAAACCATAATAAAATTTCAAGGACTCAAGGTACAAAAAATATGTTAACAATAAAATGGTATATAACACTGGTATAACTTGATGACATCAACACAGTAGCAAGAATCAATGACAATAGAGCAAGACTCAGTGTTGATTGCATCAAAAGTACTGACTTGCAAAGCACAAAAAATTTACTGTCAAGTGTTTAGAAAGTGCTTGAAGGCTATTCTATAATTCAAAGAAAAAAAATTGTGAATAAGTTTAAAGTGCTATAAAGTTCTTAGCATAGATTTACAACCATTGATTAAGACAGAGTTCTTTTTGAAGTCAACTTACTGGTAATTTATGCATAGTATATGTCAAAATAAAAATATAGGTATAGAAAGAGTGAAGACTCAATCAATAAAACAGGCTCTCCATATGGCTAAAAAAATAGGGAAAAATAACAAACTTTTATTTTCTATAGATGTGTCTACTCTGATTAAGGATGAAGAAATTATATTATGGGAGAAAAAAAACCAAAAAACAGTACCTGCAAAAAATCAAAGAGATAAATCTCTAAGCTTGAAATATATTCTTTTGTATGCATCTGCTTCTGGCCAAAATAAAATAGAATTTAATTCCTTTTTTTGTACTCTTGAGATATCTTTACACTACCTTGTAATCTCAGAGATGTGCACAGCATGAACCACAGGCGTGGACTGCACAGTATTTTGCTATGCTTCTTCATTCACATTGGCTGGGCTCCTCTTGAACTCTGAATATAGGCAAGCCTAATTTACAAGAAGAGCTAGAAACTTCCTCCTCCTTTTCCTCTGACTCAAATTTTAAAGAAAAGTTAAGATGCTACCTGTATTCTTGAGAAGGCAATGCTGATGATAAAATTATTATCATGCAATGGATTCCCCACAAACGAACTTTTGTATCACTTAAATTTCAGATAGGCACAAGAGTGTCCAAAATGATATCATACACAAGAAAATAAGATGTGATGTTATGCATTTCTTCTTAATGGTGGAGATGGTCACTGGAAAAGGAGGAAAAAGGTTTAAGATTATTTTTTTACCTGCAGCTCTTCAACCACCTGCACTGTGTATGTTAGGTTCATCTGAGATCAGAGCCTGTGAGCCAAGACCTTGTTCATCTTAATGGTGAAAACTAGGTGCAAAACAAGGGATTTTTTTCCGAAAGGTCTGCTCCTTACACAAACATAAACACAAGAAAGTCCTTACTCTTTTGTTGGTGAATCAAAAATTGCATCCTAATAGAGATCAGGTAGATATATCCATCACACTGCCAAATTGCACAAGTATATGGAAGATGAATAAAAAATATATTTAACCTCTTAATTTTTTGAGATAACTCCAATACAGATAGAACAAATCAACACCTGCTGAAAGCAGGTCTACATCTTCCTAATTTGGTCATGGTTAAAAATTAACCTATTCTGTTTATAAAGAGAACTTTGCACAGCCAAACTAAAACTCTGAGCCTAAACTAGTTCTCCTATTAACACAAGATGACAGCTGTCAGTGATGTTTATGAGCAGGAAACACACTTTGGGAAATAGTTTGTTCTTACTTGAAGGATTTCCTCTTAACGAACAAAATTCTGAAGACTGTGAAGGGTGGGAAAAAATGATAAATTATGTTTGGCAGCAAAAGCATAAAGAAGGCAAATAACTATGTAGCATTTTTTTTTTTTTAATGTATATATATATTTTTTAGAAATAAACATCTGCACTTTCTACTAACTCAGCTGTGTGGCCCTGAATTCAGCAACCTATTTTTGTGTTAACCATGTGTGCATCTTACTGTGGTTAAAAGTTCTCATTTTTCTGACATGCACAGGGCAGTTTGCAACTATATGACAATCTGCCACAAAGTGATGTATTTGCCCACAGAGAACAAGCGGTAGTATAATATAAAGTGGTGCTGTGCAATGTTCTCTAAGGACAGGCACAATCTCTACAACAATTATGATGAATAGCAGAACATTATATTAACTGATTGCATTTTACCTGTTTATACTGAATCATAGTGCAGAGAACAACATAACCACATTTTCTTTCTTTTTGAACAGCTCTAGGAAGATAACTTTGTGCAAAAAAAACCAAAAGGAAAATAACTGCATGGTAGTAACAAATAATACGCCAATACTCTGATAGTAAATCATCACTCTGCTAAGTATGAATGCATTAGGGTTCAATAAAGCAGAGGAATGTTTTTACATCTGAACCATAGACATCTGTCTGTGTTCCCTCAGCTTTGACCAGTGCCAAGAGCTTCTGAAAGTAAATCCTCAGTAAACTGTCCTTCTGAACTACTTGGGCAAACACAAAAAAATAACTTATGACAAAGTAAGTTTTTCTAGCCTGTTAGATATGTTGAGAAAGAGCAGCACCAAGAAGACAGGAAAGAAAATGGACTGGTTACTGCAGCAAGATGTGTTATCTTTGGTAACTAAAGGATTTATCTCTAGTATCTAAAGGATTAATTATTATCATCCATGTTAGGATGAATACAGATATGCTGCTGTGGTCAAATAGATGCAGAGGGCTGCTGTGCTCTCACACTCTGAAATGCCTGGGATGCTCTAAACTGGCTCACTGTCGCTGCTGCTCCTCTGCCTTTCATCTGTTTCATCAGCCTGGAAGTGAAGGTGTGCATCACTCTGGTCTGAGGGGGCTGCTGGAGAATACTGCCTGCTAAGCACATTGTGCTAGTCTCTCATTCTCCTTTACATTTTCCTTTTTATATTCCAATAAAAATTTAAAAACACTGCAAAAATTTAAAACTATGCAGCTTGAAGGTCTTTAATACTGGGATTTATGTACGAACTGATCTAACATGAAGAATTAATACATTTCTCTCGTTTATGGGTACTGGACTATATCACTCATGGCCATCAGCAAACAGAACTGTCAATGTGCTGCTATGCATGATCAGTCTGTGGGAGATAGAGAGGAACTGTCATTTGGGCTCTTTACTGCATTTGCCTATTTTTGATTCAGCGTGGTGTTCCTAAGGAAGCCTGAATGCACTAGTTGTTTTTGTTTGACATTGCCCTGTATAAAAAATCAGTAGGTGTTTTATTTTCATATGTATTCATCACTGTTTTTAATATCTGTAGATATTAGAGACAGAGAAAACAGTCAAGCTTAAATGCATGTTTGAAATTATGTTTGTTAAAGTTGTATAACCAGTCATGCTCTGAAGTCATATTATTTGATATTTGATCTTATTGAAGAATGCTACATTCATATAATTAGCTATATGACTGAAGTAACACTTTCAAGGAAAAGTTTATTCCTGTGTAATATTTAATGGAGCTTTTTTCTAGCATTTGTGCGAAGATCCTATGCTGCTCTAGTGTTGTGATAACTAGGGAGTACATTTCTACATAAACCTACATACATATAGGCACAAGCTAAAGGAAGCACAGGCTAAAGAAATGGAAATCCTTTGATTTTCTCCCAATCCATAGTTCCCTGAATGAGGAAAAAGTAAATGTTGCTGAAAATTTTTATTCTAGGTACTGCAATGTTGAATATAAAGGATACTGCTGACAAAAATACACACATCTTGCTTTTGGGTGAATAACATTCACAGAGAACATTCTTAGAACCAGTGCTCCTACAGTGTTTGTATGATCTTGCTACGGACCCTGCGTGACAACTCGCCTGAGGATCCCAGAAGACCCTGATGAGGTCTCCAGAGTGTGGTGCTGCTGGAGCACCAAGGTGGAAACCAAAGGGACATGGTGGTGCATGGGAAGTGTGCCACCTGTGTGACCTGCACCCAGCACTCCCCACTCCCTGCTCCAACACATTCTCCACAAGATCAGAAGGCCTGGGCTCCACCAGCTGCCCTCCACCCATACCCCGACACCTGCATGTGGGGTGTGAGCCTTCCTAGTCACCATGGATGGGGGAGCATATGGCTCTCACCTATAATAGGAAGTCACGATTCTGACAGAGGTATGCTCCAGCCTTGTGCTTGTAGGCTGCAAGGGCATGTGAAAATGGAAGAAATATACAGCACTCCTCCTCAGCTCAACAGATAATTTTGGAAAGGCCATCCATATAACTGCATCTCTGCAGCAAAACTTGGCCAGAGGAGGCACTTGTGAAATAGGCAGAATGAAGACCATTGCAGGGACATGTGGTAGTTGCCTGCTTTGCCTTAAGACAGACCTAGGCAGAGCCACATGTTATTTCTGCCACAGCCATGCACCACAGCTGCAGAGAGATGCATCCTAGGAGGATGGACAAGAATAGCAGAGACACAGTGCACTGTGAAAGCAAAGGAGATATGTGTGCTAGGCATAGGCTCACACACTGCAGAGTCCCAGATAGTTATGCACTGGGGAACCTGATTTTTGGTAAATGTGGAAAAAAAGGTGACCAACAATCAGTTTGAAAAGAACATGTGCTTCTGAAAAATATATGAAAGAAAAGAAAAAAATGTGAGCAACATTCAGGAAAGGGCAAACCTCTCCCCCTTCCCTTCCACACTAACAAAGTAACTTTACTGAGAAGAAGCAGGGAGCTCACAAGGAAAGATAAAATTTCCTTTGATACTTGTTATGAAGAGTGAAAGCATTCTGATTCAAAAATCAGTTACAATGAGGATAAAATTATACAAATTCTGGCTGCAATTACCCCAAGTGAGGCGATCTCTTCCCCACCCACTCATTGCTGCTTACTAGTCAGAGTTGTCTCCTCCAAGCTGTCAGTCACTTTGGTTAGAATGGGCTGTGTGGGTAAGACCTGTTAGTTAAAATGTTTGAATTACCCTAGGCTGTTTTGAGTCAAACAGAGCAAATGTCCCCCTTTATTTTGGCAAGACCAGACTACCTTGCATTCCTTAGAGCAAGCCTTCTTCCTAGTTTCTGTAGCTGATGCCTCTCGCAAACACCTTTACTCATAGGTATGTATATAAGGAGGTGTTGAATCTTTTTCTTCCTTTTTATTAAGAAAAAAAACAACAAAAAAACCCCAAAACAAACAAACAAACAAACAAACAAACAAACAAACAAAAAACACTAAAAAATGTTACTTTGTGCTCATACCGATTATTTTGTCCTGTGTTAGTAGGATTTCCTACGGGGAAAGCTGATCTGAGAGCATTCAAATTCACATCCTAACACTCCTTAATTCCTTAATGTGTACAGCATTTCACTATGGGAAAATTACCTTTGAACAAAAACAATTGTATAGGAAAAAAGTTATCCAGAACAGGCATTTGTTACTGCTGGAATGAGGGCATTTAAAGCTTGGTTTCTGCAGTTTGCATTTTGCTTCAGGTTGCTTAGTGAGAAAATAAAATTAAAGTATGAAGAGCAAAACTGGAATAAGATAAAATGGAAGTCAGGTTCCAAGTATGTGATTTTTTTCCTTAAAAATTCCTGTCATCATTAGAAATTTCTTTTTAATATAATAATATTTGTTGAAGCATGAATGGAGTTTATGGTGAATAATCAAAGTATAAAACCACTTTAAATGCAGATCCCTTAATAATTAGAGTATTTAATTAACTGGAAATATCTCAGGATTTAGCTCTTTCTTTCTGCTTGTCTTTCAAAGATTCAGAAAAAGTGTTATCACTTTGACTCCTAGCTTTTAAAAAATAAAGCTATGACAGACTTATCAAAGGAAGGAGTTCAGTTGTCAAACATGACAATAGAGGTTGATTCCTCTTTCATTTCAGATGTTATATGCACCATGATGTAGTAACAGCTGTGTTGAAAACAGTTGATATTACCTTCCTTATGAGATTTCTTCCTTATTAAATTTTCTGTTGCCATAATATTTTGTGCTAAATGAAGAACGAGAATTCCTTCCTTCGTTTAGTCTCTAAAAATTGTGTTTGCTTGGAATCAGTTTTGTATAATAATAATCTGAAGAGGAAAACCAGGCCTCTGTTCTAAGCATATTATTACAGAGGTAATATCTTTATTATAAATGCTGTCATCCAGATAAACGACTGAAGAATTACATAGTTTCCTTCCCACACCAGTGTGGATTTCAACACCCTTTAACACAATTAAAGTCAGGGATAACCATTAGATTAAACTACTACAAGTCCACAGAGTTTTAAATATCAATACTATGCCGGGACTTCATCTCTTTCAACAATTAAACAACAAGAGTTTACTTTGATTCCCATTTTTGTAATCTGCTGAATTAAGAAAACTGATACTAATTTACACTGCATGCTACGTGTTAAAATCTGGATATTTCAAAGTGACAAGCTAGATTCTCACTGCTTTAGGCAGCAAACTTGCATGAATCACCAGCAGGATGATTTAGAACAATTAAGGTAGAAGCCGCCATTGCCTATGGAGAGCATGTGTTAATGGGAGGCAATTGGGGAATGCCCACATAGGATGTGATCTCCTTCATTGGCTGCATGGGCACTGCAGGCAGCTTTGCAGGGCCATTTGCAGTTTGGTACATATGCACAGCCACCTGGAACCATCTAAAAGGAAGTTCCAGGCTCAGGGCTATGTCTACCTAGCTGACTCAAACCTTAAGATCAGTCACCTATTTACACTCTTTTGCGGTAGGGCACTTAGAGAAAGAAACAGCACAATTCTTCTTTCACAATTGTTTAAAGGCACTTGAAATGTAGGAGGTAGGGTTTCTACATCTTCCTGCTTGTCCAGAGTGGATTTGAATTATCATGTCCTGCTTCTCAATCAATCAAGCATAGCCTAGATCTGAGCAAAGCAAAAGAGCACTCTTTGCTCTATGTATGGAAATTGGTTAAGGGTTGAGCCAAGAATGCTGAGGACTAAAAGGGAAGAGCAGACAAGAGTGGTCCTGACTCAGCAGGCTGGGAATGGTCCTCCTGGCAGAAACTTGCAGTGGGATTTGGTCGTTACATTTTATGTATTAATGCAATGACTGGTTAATGTACCCTTTGCCCTTTACTACTCATCTAATGGCAGCATCATTCTCCTGGGAGACAGGCATTCAAGCACTTTCAGGTAGCTGTAGGATAAAGCAAGTGGAGCTGGAATCCCAGACTCCTGATTCCTGCATGAGAGCACTGGTCACAGGGTAAGTTATTGTGCAAAATACTTTCTTCTAATACTTCCTTCCTCCTTGAGACTTTTCTGCCCCACCCTCCCTATTTTGCAATAAAACCTCTGTGCATTTATGAATTAAGTTAAGGATCTAGAAGGTTAATGCTCATTCCCACCCAGCTCTCATTTGCCATAGAGCTTAGACAGCAGTTGCAGTGTAATTGGCAGGACAGCATGATTGCTAAAATTGACAGAAGACCAAGATTTTAGGCTCCTAGAAAAAAAATTGTACCAAAATGAAGGCAGCAATAGATATCCAGTGCCTTTGGGGAAAAGACAGTATTTCACAGTTTACCATCTAAAAGACTCTCAAAAGGTGTGGTTACATATTGTTTTCCTGAGTGGAAGACCTGGCTCAATAAATTTCTCTCTCTCACTATAATGAGAGGTCCAGATCTGATTTTTACACTTTGCAATATTAAAGAATACCCTTCACCAACCCACAATAAGTAAACTGCAGAGTATTGATGGGAATGAGACCCAAGTTAGGCTTTTCCACCAAAGAAAATGTATGGTGAAGCTCTAAGTTTATTTTCAGGCTGCTAATGCAAATCAGATTGGGTATCGCCATGTGATACAAAGCACAGATCAACTCTGATTCACCTGCCTAAAGCTATGAAAGACTAAAGCAGCAACAGGTCAGAATTATCAGCTAAGGGACTGCCACTGTACCTACAAAGAAGACACATGATTTTCCAGTAGTTCTTGCATTTCCAGTTCAGAGGACCTGTCGTGAAAAGTAGCGAATGTCTTAGATTCTGGTTTGACAACACAGCCAATCCAATTTTAGGGATGCAAGCACCAAAGTGAGACCACTGTATCCATATATACACAAAGGGTCAGTCTGGTATAAATTAATTAAAAAAAAAAAATCTGTCAGATTAACATTTCGTTGTCATACCAGATATCTGTGACACATTTATGCTGCAAATGATCTGCTAAGTGAGTGGTACTGCCCATGTAAGCAGTTCAGGTGGGATTCAGCTCACCTGATTCTACCAGTCTTCCCTCTCTTCTCTTTTTAATCAGTGGAGAGAGAAAACCACTCAAAGCAGCTACCTATTTAATAAAATTTAAAATCTAATTTACAGTGAGATTCACACACAATGACGGTTACTCCAATGAGAGCCTAGGGCAGCAACCTTTGGTGTAGACATCTACATTATAGGTATCTTTCCCATTACAGCCTACTTGCACAGGAAGTTTTGTGATATGAATATCAATATTCTCATTTACAATTCCCCTTTAACAATCTCAGGATAATTTATTTGCCAGTTTTGGTGTAGAGGTCTAAACTGGTAATTTTCTTGCCTGACAAAAGACATTTTTTTAAAAATAGGACTTTTTGTATTTGGAAAAAGGAAAAAAAAAAAAAAAAAAAAAAAAAAAAAAAAACCCCCACAAGCGTTTCCAGGNAGAAAAAGCCCCACTACGGATTCCAAGTTTGAAAAGTGAGATTTTAAAAACTGTTCAGATTTTTCAGTCTTTTTGGTCTAAGCCTAGAACCAATTTGACAAATACTTTTCACTGTTCTGAAACTGCATTTTCAAAAAAAATAAGTTATCCTGCTTATAAAAAGGAAACTAGAACCCTGAGCAAACTGTCCTCCCTTAGTCACTTCTTCATAAAAAAGCATTTCTCCACTTATATCACAACACATGCAACAATAATATGTTTGTAGAACATCATGTTTCCATTGGCTTTATAGGTCATTACATAACCCAAATAACTTCAGTGTGTATGTCCAGATACTGTTATTAAATAGGCAGTTATTTCATCGAAAGATTTGATATGATTTGGTTTCCAAATGGTAATGGATTCTTAATGGTCATTATTCTTTTTCTGCTGGATTATTTTGGTTTGTAGGTAACTTTTTATTGATTTATTTTTCAGGTCAGGTGTTCCTATTGCTAGTGTCCAAGCACATTCAGCATAAAAACATCTTACAGTTTAATTGTGTATTACTGAGATGCATCCTTTCATTAAAACAATCTAGTGATAACTGTATCAGGTCTGGTATTTCTGACAGCTTTGATGTCACTTTTAAATATATCTGCTACTACAAAGGAAATCATTAAGATCAAAGCACTGAAGTAATCAATTTGCATTACATACTGGGAGATTTAAACAGACGATAGTCACCAGCATTACTTTGCCAAACCATATCCAAATTAGCAACACACAAAGACCCCTCCCACCAGATTTTCACCCAAATAAGTCCATGGCAAAACCAAAGAAACTCACTGTACAAATTACCCCTAACTATAACCTCAGAGAAGCTTCTAAAAGCAGTGCCTGAAATTCCAATATTTTAAGTCCTTCATCTTAGCCAGTTTGTGGCTTAGCTCAGCAGATACAGCTACTGCTACATCAAGACAAACTGCCCATCTCAGTCCAAGGTATGTACTGTCTCCAGCCTCTGGAACTAATGAGGGGAATCACTGTGTTTTGCAGACTCCATTCTAAGCAGGAGTTAACATACTATGGATACTGTTGTGGTTTTGGACTAAAAATACAACTGCACACTTTCAGTCTGAATATCAACTGATTAGAAAAACGCTGGGTGTGAATGGACACTAAGATGTTTGAGAAGATGATGTATGCACTTGCACAGGTGCTGCTTTTCTTGTTTTCTCCCTCTCCAGTGCTCTCAGCTGAGACTGAAAATCTGCATCAGGCAGCAAATTGCAGCCTCCAAATCCCACTACGCTCAGAAAATGGATCCCCCTGAAGACCTGTTTGCACACTGTGTGTCATCTTGCAGCACTTATAAAATTGTAGCTTTTCTTTCTACAAAAAATTATCAAAGCAGTTGCCCTAGAAAATACTGTTTTGAATTCCATAAATGTTATATGTTTAAGGCTGTAAGTGTATTGCCATTTATTTGCTTGTTGATTGGTTGGGTTTTTTTTCAATTTTCCTCCTAGTGTTTACAAAAAGAAGGGCAAATCAATAACTGGGACTAATGAAAGTAACCTGTGAGTCTCATTTATGTGAAAGTTCTCATGTCTGCACTCCACTATGATAATAGATGTCCATATCAGAGTATTCAAGTGAATGTCTAACAGCCAGTTTGTGTACATCATATCACAAAGCTACAGAACCAAGGTAGATCCTGGCATGAACTGGAGGAGCACTGCACAGTTCTTTAGCATGGTGCAAACTTGTATGTGCATTTCTAAACTAAATAGCTTTCTTCAGCTCATTTTGACTTACCTAATAAGACTTTCTGAGGTGAAGAAGCAGAATTTTAGTTTGATGATTTATTTCTAAAAATATAAAAGCACATCAAAATAGCAGTTTGTATTTATTTACATGTAAGAATAAAAACCAGCATTATCTTTGCTCACAGTGAAAGTTTCCACAAAGGATGTCACATTTGTATGAGAGAGAAATGAAGACTGTGTCAGAGCAGGCGAAAGGTAAAGGACACAGTTAGGCAGTCAGCAGTACCTGTGCCTCCCTTCAAAGGGGAGTCCCTTTATGGAATTACTCGTGTATAAAGCTGAGCATGGGAATAATAGCAGAAGGTCACTGAAGTTAATGGGATTACCAGATAAGGTGCTTCCATTGTAGCAGTGCTGTGAAAACCTGTCTATAATTTCCCCACCTCTTCTAATATGTTTGCTTCAGAGGACCCAATCTGAGAAGCAGCAGCTAGCTCAGACGGTTTCATCAATGCAGGAAATCCCTTTTGAAGGCCTCTGCTCCCAGTTTGAAAGCACTGCAATTACACAATTTAAAGTGCCAATCTGATATAATCTCTGCTCACTCTGTGCTGTTCAAAAAGGTGACAGGTTAATTTTAAACCAGCAGACTTCATGCCAGACTAGGGATTGCTGCTTTATGCCAGATCAGTTATTGTTTATCCTCCCAGCAGGTATAAAAGCATAAAGCTGGAATACACACTATGACATGTGTTCTGGTTCACTCAGCAGATACATGATGAAGGGGATCAGACATGTCCTGCTGCGATGTGGCAATGCACAGATCTGGTACTAATGATCATGGACTCATGATCTTAGAGGCTGCAGGACTGATCTGCCTGGCCCCAAAGTGAAAGCTGGAGAAAGGTGAGCCTGTAGAAGAAAATTTGCAGTGTTGAAGCTCTAGGGCTCACTTACATTTGAAATGAATATGTATCTAAGAAGCAGGCAGATTTACAGCACAATGGGTATTGCTGAATAACACCACCAAGTTCTGGAATGAGGACACTTTGTCATGGGTTGAAAACCACTGTCCCTTCTGAATGCAAATACTCGCTCATTAGGTTACTCAGAAACAGATCTGCGGAGTGCAGAGAAACTCTGCTATGTCAACAGAGTGTTCAAACTTTGAGAAATATTTGAAAGTATTGACATAGATTGTCTTCTGTCTTCCCTCTTGTGTGATCATCTCTGTCTTCATAAAATAACTTGCCACATTTTTTTCCAAATTACAAAACAGGTTTTTAAAACAACTACAAAGGTATTTGGGAAATCAGATTCTGAGACAGTCAGAGTCCAGCTATACAGCTCAGTTGTAATGAAAAAAGTCCGTTTCTGTGTATTCAGAAAAACTCTTCAAGGGGACCTGTAGGGGAACTACATCCATCTCAAAAACTATGATGGAGTAGGCTATGCTGATGCCCTTCTAATAAGCCTCATTGTTCTTCTCCTCCCACGTTTCCTGTTCTTTGTCACCTTTCATAAGGGTACATATGTAGATAGAAAAAAAATGGTTTAACCATCTTATACTTTTGTGGAAAATTTAAAGGTCATCTCCATTTTCTATTGAAATAAAACCCATCTCTAGCAAAGAGCATGACCCTATAGTGATAATATTGTTTCGTGACACCATGAAAATTTATGAAAGCTTATATCTGGAAATCTCATCCTACTAATTTAGCAAGTGTTTAGCATCTGCCATTAATATCATTAACTTATTAGTACCTCCAGCATGGTGATGTGAATGTATTCATTTGTGTGCTTTCAGTATCTTTTCACACTCTAATTTTTAATAATTTCATTATGCCAGTGATTCAAAATTATTTTTAAGATTTACCCTGTTTTTTTCTATTTTCTTCTCAAAATCACTTGCTAGCAATGATTATGTAATGGAATTATGTATGTAATGGAATATTATGTATGTAATGGAATATTATGTAATTGTGAAATTGTCATAGTTCGTTGTCACTGTCAAATGCCAATTTTGTAACTTTCAAAATTATTTCCTGTGACTTTTCCAACCATCTAACTACAATCTGATAATTTATTTAAATGGATAAATAAATACACTTTGCTAAAATATGCTGGTTTACTGTCACAGGAAGAGCGGGAG
>VZTL01003211.1:2474-20297 GCA_013400535.1 Scopus umbretta | reverse complement strand
CAGGACAGCTGCCCCAACCTGCCCACGGGGCTATTCCATACCATCCGGCGTCACGCTCCCTATAGAAACTGGGGGAGTTGGCCGGGGGGCAGCGATCGCTGCTCGGGGACGGGCTGGGCATCGCTCAGCGGGTGGTGAGCAATGGCATTGGGCATCACTTGTTTTGTATATTCTTTTATCATTATTATTATTATCATCATCATCATCATCATCACTACTATTACTATTTTCCCTTTCTCTGCTGTCCTATTAAACTGCCTTTATCTCAGCCCATGGGTTTTAGTTTTTCCCGTTTCTCTCCCCCATCCCACCGGGGCAGGGGGAGGGCGAGTGAGCGGCTGGGTGGTGCTCAGTTGCTGATCGGGGTTAAACCACAACACCCTGCCATGGCAGGGGTGGTTGGCTAGATGACTTTTAAAGGTCTCTTCCAACCAAAGTCATTGTATGATTCTATGACTAACTTGCATATTAAGAAGGGATCAGGAGTAGCAGCCTGAAACTATGGGTGATTTAAGTTAGATCTGGGAAATAAATGTCTAAAAACCGAGTCAAAATCAAGAGTAGAATTTGTAAGAAAGATGACAATGAATATGTGATATTAAGAGATATAATTTCCTCAAATGAGGGTAGAATTAGTTGTCAGTAAATGGACTAAACTTTGAAGGCAGAAGTCGTTTGGACTGTAACCCAGACAAAGTCTTAGTTGTCTTCTTTTCCTGGTTTACACCAGTTATGCAGCTTCTTACCACATTTCATGACGTATTTTGGAAAAGACCTAAATAGTTTTATGTACAAATACTTTCTGTTTATCAGATCTTATGTTTTATCTTGATTACAGTTAAAAGCTGAACTTTAAATAAGAAAATGTAAGCCTAACACAAAAAACATTAGAATCTGTGTCAAATTAATACTTGGGGCCAGAAGGTTAAGTTTAAGTGGACAAGGAGCTTGAGTTTCCACATAGGTAAGGTAAGTAAAGAGTTGTCTTTTCTACTTTGGTTTATTTTTAGCAGAACTTTTTCATCTTTGTAATGTCCTTGAGGGTATTGGTTTTAGATAAGTGATTTAACGGCACTGCTTTTCGAAGCTGAAATAGGCCTGTAGCTTTACTACCTACAGGCCTGCTCTGTAGATTGATCACAAACTGCTCTGTGATCTAGGTAGCCAAGATAAGTTACATTGGAATCTTATTGTCTTCCTTCTTCAGTGATTCCAGTTACGTTTGACTGAGTACAAGAGTATATGATTGTCTATGAAAAATCTTGAGATTCAGATCTCTGAGTCATGCAGCAGCTATTCCAAGGTGTAAATATTAACTGGATATTTTAAGAGCTAATAAATACCCTTTCAGAACCACTCTACATTTCTTTTTTGGCCTCCTCCTTTTTGATAGTTATTATTTTTTCCAAATGTGTGGCAAGCTAGGGGATTCAGAATAGTTATATTCTTTCTGCCTTTGTTGTGCTACTTCAGCAAAGTCAAGTCAGTTAACTTTTACTATATATATGTTTTCAAACAGAAATGGACTTTTCACTTCATAAATATATATGAAAACAAGAAATAGGAAATTTGCTCATTTAAGCTTGAAAATTTAAGACAATTTCTGTATTTTTTTTTGCTAAACAACAAAGTCTACACAAAACTACAGTAGTGGCTTGAACGGAATTCACAGGTTTGCTACGAGCTCCTCCTCCTGTGTTTTCCTCTAGTCAGCTATTTGAAATGATCTGACTGGAACGTGAACATAACACAGATATCTTTATAAAATAGTCTAAGCAACAATCAGCGCTGCAAAAATTTATTTCTTCAGATCNTATCAGCATTGTTCTCATCCTAAGTCCAAAACACAGTGCTATGGCAGCTACTGGGAAGAAAATGAACTCCGAATTAAGCTGAAACCAGGACACTTACACACTTTAAGAAAGTAAGTATGTAAGAAAATGTGCATAATTGTATGAGTTTAAGAATGTGTGTATTTGTGAACTATTAAGTTTGTTCTGTTTAATAATCTTTCTAAAAACTATCTAATAGTTCTTTAAAGTTATAGTTTATCTAATTTTTCTCTACTCTTAGATCTTCCCTAGTAAGTATTGTACCCAGATTATGTCTGAATGCACTTTCAGCATTCAGAAATCCAGCACAGACACATCTGACCTTAGTTTCTCTTTATGAGCTATCTATAAAACCCATACTTTATCTCTTTCATGCCGTGGCAACCACAGTCAGTTGTCCTACTTACCTATACTTTGGCCAGCACATAAGTTTAAGCAATAATGTTTTGTGGTAGTTGAGAATAAAATGCTAGGCAAGAAACCTGAGTTTTTGAGGATTTGCTTGCCTGTTTAGCCTGCTTATTCACTAGAGTTGCAGCTGGATATGAGGAACACAACCAGTGAAAAACTTGATATTATTTAAAAGACTTCATAACCCCAGGGAACGCCAATGACTGGTGTAATTGGATAGTTCTGTCAGTGTGGCAATATTTGGTTATAAAGAGAGAAAGCAATGACATTTTATGTATATAACTTACTGCATTAAATTTTATTTGTAGAAGTGCACTATTTGTTACGTAATACAGGAGTTTTGAAGAAAACTTGCCTTATCCAAAGAACTAGTCTCAGTGCCTCACTTTTATCCTTTTTGAACAAAAGTGAAAACTGAAAACATTGGTAGTCAAATGTTATTTCCTAAGAGAACAAAAAGTTGAATATTTAAAATAATTTGATGTGCAAAGTATTAGAAAAAACCTTCACAGTATAATCAATAATGCAGTCAATATAATTGCAGGTGACAAAATACAGTGTTTTTAGTATGATTTCTAAGTAGAGTAAGAATTCTGTTAACTAAAAGGGGGGAAAAATGAAAACAACAGGAACAAATCAGAGTGATATACAGCTCCCTTTCCCTTTTCCTCCCTTTCCATCTTGCATACTGCTTAATTACAAAGATCTTGGAAAACTTATTCTGAAGAATGTATTTTAAGTTAAGGTGTAACCAATGTCTTTAATAACCATCCTTTGAAGTAAGAATGGAAGAAATATTGTTCTGGTTTGGTAGTTAAAAACTGTCTATTCATTAATTAAACTCAGAAATAGTGCAATCTGAAAATCTCTTATATTCTTTTTTAAAATCTTATTTGTATGTTGAGTATTAGCAAATCATCTGGCAATTCTTAGAAATAGAACGTGATTATATTTCATTTTAAGCCCCTAGAAAATGAGTAACAACCTTTGTCATAGAGCAATATTTTGATAATTTATCCAACTTTGCACAGGAATTTCTATAAGGAAGAACACATTGGCCTTAACGAGATCATTCTTTTTATTTGTTTGTGTTATTTATCACATATCTTCACTTTTTATCACATCAACTTCAGTGATAACTAAATTGAAGTCCTTGAGTCAACAGTTTTTATTAAGCAAGCCAGATTCATTTTTTGGTTGTTGGCTGAAAGAGTTAAAATTCATGTGGGAGAGACTTGGAGGGCAGTATTTTGCAAACAGTGTAGTTAAGGGCAATGCCCCTTGCAGTTACACCCTCCTGTTTCTCATACTTTATGTATTAATGTTTAGGCCTCTGTGCACCTGGCATTACTTCAGTTCCTTTTAGTTACGTACAGCAATGTTGGTGTTTTCAACCCCATCATAGTTATGACCGTCTCATGTCTTCTGCAGTTTTGGCACTTAATTTTCTCATTATTTTCAAGAAGAATCCACACATACCTTCGTATTGTTTTCTTGACTTTTTGGTTGGTTTTTTTTTTTCTTCCTTTGCATCTGTGTATCTGAATAACTTCTTGTGCAACATGAGGCACCAAGATGCAAATTGGTGTTTTCAGAACTTACTCAGAAACAGACATAGAAGGTGACATGGTGAAGGTGCCATAGTTCTGAGATTCAGTGGAGAAGCATTTCTCTTACTGGTATATTGTGTGCCACTCACTCAGGTTCTCATTCTGGGTGAGGTTTCAAAAGTGCCTGATGAAGCCAAATCTCTGGGTTTAGTTGTAACCAGTGTCCTGAAAGCCTGCCTTGGGACTTTGCTCTGGAAAGATGGACATCCTTTCTGTGAGCAGACCATTCTGAATGCAGTAGCTGACTTCCAAAGAGGTTTGATGTCAGGAAATGTCTTTCATGATTGCTTCAAAACACTGTCTTGAGTGTGCTGAGGTCTCCCCAACTCCACTGGTCATTCATGTTGCATTTTGAGTACAGTTTGTTAACACAGACCTTGCAGCTCAGGTTACTCATGCATCTGAACAACGTGAAGGACCACAGATAGCCTCTCATTGTTTTCCTTGGTACAAGGAAGAGAAGAGTTGAGCAGATGCTCCTGGATGTGGCAGAGGTTAGTCATCAGTACTTAAAACCACCTCGAGCATACTTGTTTAGTATAAATGGTACCAAAGTGTCTCAGAGTCTCCATCAGGTTGCCTTTTCTGCTTCTGCCTATCAGAGGTGTTTCCTATTTAAAACATTGCAGGTGTGATTCATCTGCCAAACAGGAAGCATCCTACGAGCAATTCAGTTGTCCCAGGACAATCCATTCATTCTCCTGCAGTTAGACAATAGTCTTTTAGAGATGTGTCCTCATTTTTGGTAAGGTGTTTTCCAAGTGCCGCATCTAGATGTCTCTGCAGTCCCTGGCTAGTAGATGCCTTTAGCATAAATCACATTGTGCTCATTTCTCACTCACACTTTCATTCAGTTCCTTTTTGCAAAAAGTCTTTGGAGACTTACTTTCTTTCCCTGCTTCCCAAGACCTCCAGATAGCAGACGTCAGAGTAAGGATTAACTACACAGACTGTACTAGCAGTTATCACTGAACGCTGAAATGTGTGTCTTACTCTGATCCCTCCAGGAAGACTGATGCTTGTCTTACATCTTTGCGAAGTACCAACCTCATCTTTTCCCCGACATTTAAGGATCTAAGGTCATCACTTTCCATGTTTTCCAGCATCACAGCATGACTGCATCTTTAATTAGGAGTACCTGATGTTTTAAGGCTTTGTCTCTTGTATTGGGTTACAAATTCTGGATAAGTTCAGCAGAGTCAGTTACAGGTATTTTCTTTTCCAATTGTGCAGCTGTTTTTCTGAAACTTATTAGAACTTAATTATCTCTGAGTCTTCTACCCCTTTGCAAAACTTGGCTGAAATTGGGAAGAGGTTGTGCCTGGGACAGTGTGGAGAAAGACAGATACACAGACAATGGTTGCATTAGCCCCATTTTCTTTGGAAGGTAGACTGCAAAGCAGGAACACAGAAAAAGTTGAAGTTGAGGAATAGATGTTGAGAAGGCAATTAATGTATTAAACAGAGAAGAGTTTTGTATAAAAAAGAGCAGAAATAACTTTTTTTTTTTAACCTACATTCCACCTATTTGTGTTCTAAGCAAGAAAAGGCTATAGACACTGAGGAGGAAGGTGTTACTATGGGCAGTATGTCACTGTTGTCACATATGCTATAGTGAAAAGCCTTTGTCTGCAAGGAAGTGATACAGTGATATGCTTTGCTGTCCTCTTACACTTTGTATGTAAGGAAGTATTCTCAGCCAACACACTTTGTCTCTTCTGGGCTTCATCATTAATTTGCTGGTATACTTTGAGTAAAAGCGGTGAAGTTTTCTTATTAATTCAAAGATGGAAATTGCATCCTTAAGATAAGTCTGATTTGATCTGTTGGCTGCTTTGAAGGTTTGGGTGGGAGACTGGCTAAGAAGCTTGATGTTTCCATTGCATACTCCTGGATGTGGAGTATGGGGGAAGCAAGCAGGTGCTTTTTATTAAAACAAGACTTCGTCTTTAAAATACCTAGCACGTTCTATACCGTGTGTACTCCAGTATATATACTCCAGGGTACATGGTAAAAGAAAGGAGAGTGTCATTACTTTACTTATGGGTTTTTTTCCAAGGAGTGAAAAACAGAAGCTTAACAGTGCTTTTGAAGTTGAAAATCCTAGGTGAATAAGAAGCAGTAGGTGACTACATTACTCTCTACTGTCTTAATGATGTATTGAGCATTAGGCAGTATGGCATGAAACCTTTGCAGGCTGAGTTATGCCACCAAAAACTAATTTAAACTTTTGATTTAAGAGAGGAAAGATTTTGGGGGGAAAAAAAAAAAAAGAAAAGGGAAATTTAATGGACATTTACAGTTGTCAGTAAAATGTTTCATATGACCCTTTGTAGAATTTAGTAAGAAGCTTTAATAATAGTATTTGGGGGAAAAAAAAATCCATGACATTTATACTACTAAACAAGCCTTTAAGATTGTGACTATAAACTTGGACCCACTTACGAGACATCTCTATGGAGAGTTTCTGTATTTCATTTTTATAAAATTGACATTTTTCAAACTCTCAGCTTTAAATTGAGAAGTAATGGAAGAAAATAGAATGTGCGGGAGTGAAGGGACTGAAATGCAGCCTACCTTTTAAAAGCTGTGGTCACAGACTTTTTTTGTAATTCTTTTTAAATATAATAGTTTCATTGGAAGGCTATTTCCTGTTAAAATTCTAACAACTCTGTATCTGATCTACTGAACTGTAAGACCTCAAAGGTCTTGAAATTTCTTTTCTTTAAATACCATTGTCCTCAAAGAGTATTGTGCCGGGATGGAGGATTTTTCCAATAAACAAGAAGAAAAAATGCTTTTATGGTCTAGTATAGCAGTAGCTAGCATGTATTTGTAAGGTTTTTAGTTGAAAATGTTATATGTTTGGTTCTTTACCAGTGTGTTAAAAGATTAGTTCCTTCAGTACAGTCCTTATAAATCTGTGCAATTTTAGACATTAATGACAAGCAAGATAGGAAGGCTGTAGCAGGTGTTTTTGAGAGCATAGTTCTGAGAGGGATTTGGGAGTTTATAAAGTATTGCCTCTTCTTTCTGAGTTTATAAGTGACAGAAAGTGAGAAAACTCACATATTATCCCTAAGTAGCATCTGTTATTGCCACAACTGGAAAGGCAGTTCTGCAGTAGATGCACCATTAGTCTCACACATAGGAGATACCTCATATTCTTGTCCTTCAGAAAAAAACCAAAATGCCATGCAGTCTTTCTGGGGAAGGCAATTATTGGTCTCAGACATTTTCTTACACCGGTATGCAAAATTTACTCAATAGTTATGATCCTTAGCTGTAGCTGTGGAAAATAAATCAAATAGTATATGCTGTTTTGAAATTATTCCAGATATTGTATATTTTCTTGGCAAATACCTTTAGTCAAAAAAAGGATGGTAAGAAAACATACAGTAGGTATTTCTAACTAGGCTTCTAGGAGTCTCTTGTCTATGCATTAGTGATTACTTTAGTCTACTGATTGGTAATTATTTTTGTAATTGAACAGTATTTTTAAAACATCCATCATTCATAAAGCTTATCCATTTGACAATGAGATTGATTGATACAGTCTTAATGGGGGACAATGTCATAAGAGGATTTTATGTTGTGTTTGTGTGTATGTGGCAATGGCAGAAAAGCGGATTATTGAATTTTTTTTGGTAAGGCCCTAAACCGTATCTGAAGAAGGCAACATTACACAAGGTTTACCCATTTTTTTAGCTTACTAAATGTAATAGAACTGCAGGCACAAAAAAGAATTCTGTGAGAAGAGGTATCTTGAATCCTTCTTTTATCTCTACAAAGGAAAGCCAGAAAAGGGAAAAAAAAAAGAAAAAAGACACACTTGTGTACAAACAGTTGTTGTCACACTTAAAGTTTTAGTAACTGTAATGACTAATAGGAAGGTGGGGAGAGCCACTGACTTTTCACAGGTAGGACACTTAACGTTTGTGGACTTCTTGTCTAAGAATGGCTTGTTTATAAATGTTGAATCTTGGATGTTGCACACTGTGGGATTCCACCTATGGGGTAACTAGCTGAGAGGCAAAGATGATATAGGACTGTTTCACTCAAGAGATACTCAGAAAATGGCCATTTCTTCTCATCTGAAGGTTATGAAATCATGTTCTGCTTTATTCCTTTCTTCTGACATAACTCCTCAGGAGTTTCCTTGCAACTCCAGATGGCATGCTCCTCTTTTGAAGTCGCTGCCTTTGACCAATAGTGTTTGATTAAGTTTATGTAAATGAGAGTTCTCTCCTTGTCTTTGAACATCTCTTACCAGTCCCAAGTAGCAGGAAATCTAAAAAAGCAGTGCTGATTCGTTTGCTTTGTATTCTCAACTTTTCACTTTGTGTAACTCAAAGAGTGAGGGAGAGGCAGTAGGGAGAACTCATGGATCTTAAGTTTTAAATTCTTGCATGTGCCTATGCCTAGAAAACAGGACTAAGCAACATAGTTTGAAAAACCCACAGATATTAAAAATAACACCGTATGCTATTTGCCAGAAATGTGCATTAGCTGATTTTTAGTATAGGAAGATTTCTAGGAGAGCTACATATCTGGTCCTTTTTCAAGGCTTTAGACAGTATTGATTGGCTGATAGAGCTGCCTTGTGTGTGTGCCAGAATGCAGCACTGCTTTCTGATATTACAGCTTTAGATAGAAGGCACAGCTTTCTGTTTCATCCACAGTGAGGACTGTGTTTCTTCAGTCCCACTGAGGGTTGTATCTTATTCCCACTCTCATATTTGCTGTCTCTTATAATGGCAGATTTTTGGAGAAAAACTGTGTTCAATACGCTTACAAATTTAGTTATAGATACTGAGAATCTCTCTTTGAAAGATATAAAGGAAAATTTGTTTTGCATGTGGTGAATAATAACTGATTAATATAAAACTAACATTTAAATATAAGTTTGTGACAACAGCAAATGTGGAAGGTCTGCAGGAAGAACATTACAAGATGTTTTTAGTAAAACATGATGCAAAGTTATTTGTGGCATTCAAAGTATTTCATAAATACAACCCTCATGAAGACTATTTTTCATATGCATTAAATGTTTTTTTACTGGAACTATATGGTGTTCTTTTCGTAAAGGCTGTGTATGCCTCAGCAAAGTGTGGGAAATAGGTGAATATGAAAGGTAAATTGGAAAATTTAAATAAAGATACCTGCCTATTACCAGAACCAAGAATGAGTCATGTTCTTTTATAGAAAGAATTTTTAATTTCTTCCTTTTCTTTTACCAGTCCTTATTTTAAACAGTGATACAATTTTGAAAGAATTTTTACCACAGAAAATTGTTTAAGAAGCTTTTACTGTGTCAGAATAGAGCTCAAGAAATTATTTTTTAATTTATTTCTTGTGTAAGCTCTATGTGGTTTCCAAAAAATCTTTAAATATTCAAACGACGTGGAGTCCAGAACAGTAGAAATTTCACATTGTATGGTATTATCTCAAGCCATTGCCATCACTGTTGCTGCCTGCTGTGCGGTTGCAGATGACATCTTCTGTGCTGTAAAGCGGCCTGGGAACAGTTGTGCAACTAAAGATAGATAAAGGAAATCGCTGTTAAGATGGTGGTTTGAAAGTGTAAGCTGAGTGATGAAAAATCTTGTCAATTCTCTCATACCCTTTTAGTTCTGTAAGGATGCTAGGGCAGTAAAGAGATATCTCCTGTAAGATAAGAAGCACTATCAGGAAAAAAGCGTCAATGATTTGGTTAGCTCTCTGTACGTATAGTGCTGCAGTTTGAAATATCCCTGGTTTTATATCACAGGTACATTGACATCCTCTTTTAAAAATAGTGCTAATGGTAGCAATTTTCTTTTATTGTCCTGGATATGGGTGGAATGAGAGCTCTAGGGGTAAAACTCATATAATGTTAAAGTAAGTTTTCAAATATTTAGATTGGCTGTAAAGTAACAGTCCAGAAAATTTGATTGCCATGGTGCTTGGATTGCACTTAGACAAGGCATTTTGTGCTAAAGTGTAGAATAATATATGTGGAAAAATGTTGCTAAATGAATAAATGTATTAGGTAATAGTTTCTAAATATTTGATATGTACATGTTATTGTTTAAATTAAAAATGTAAATATTATTTTATTTAAAAGTTATCTTGAAAGGTAGTATTTGAAGTATTTGGAAATAAGTGTCTCTATACAAGAACTAAAATAGTACTTTGGCATTAACTGAATGAAATTAATGACAGGTCATGAGTTCTTTAACTCTTGAATGACTAAAGACTGAATTGTGAACTTGTAAAATAATGAGATTCAGTTTATACAAATCTTGGTTTAGAAAACAGTGATTTGAACAAAACAATGTCATTCTGCTGTTTTTTTATCCATGAAAGAGGTTTGTTTGCACATCTATGCCGGTTCTGGTGAATAACAGAAGTTATGATACAACCAAAACATTTTATCTAGAATAAATCAGAAGCTATATCATCATAATGAAATGGAAGAGGGTTTTTTTTCATTTTATTCTTCAGCTATTAGACACAAACTTGGTATTTATTTCTCTATGTTTGTCAAACTATTTATGTTAAAATTATTTGGGATTAATTTAATTAAGATTGTTAATTGTTAATTTTCAGTCTTCTGGAATAAACATGTTATATATTGCCTCATATTCTGGCCTTAACAGGTTAGAAATACTGGGAATTAAGACCTTCTACCCACATATACTTAATTTACTTAATGTGACACCCCATAAATTGTTGGTTCCATGAAGTATCTGTCAGTCTTAACTAGTAGATGCTGTTTGGGTTTACATAACTTCTTTAGATTATTTCATACACAGTAATGTGTATATAAAAGCCTACCTCTGGATTTTATTGAAACCTTAACGTTTTGTTTTGTCTTTTTTCTGAAAACCTGCTGTGTGATTTGTTCACATAGGTGTTATAGTGCTCAAAGACAGATCTCTTTGGATCTGCGTTGTATGAAATGGTATGCTGCGTAACGCTTCTTAGTTTAGAATTTGGTAAATATATACAGGGCACTTAAAAACCCATGGACGTTTAAGGTTTAGTTGAAAGTTTAACAAATTGTCATCAAACATTATGAGAAACGAAATGATGTCTAACTTTAAACTTCCCGCTTTAGTTCTGCTATGATTTTGTTGAACACGTATGTACTATAATTTTTTGTTCAAAGGGCCTAACAGGCCAGCTAATTAATTTTCCATTAGATTTAGCCATTTGATTCAGAGGAAACTCCTGGCAAACTGAAGTTTAAAAATGTATTTAGGTGGTTTTTTTGCCCCCAAGGTGTTCTGCGTAACTATAATACAAAATTTGCTTGACATTCTCCATGGTTGATGCTGTCCTGTGATATCTGAAACCCACTGAAGTCAAAACAAGAATCTTAACTGACTGAAGTGCCGTAGGGAAGTAAAGGAGTAACAGTACTGAGTATTTACCAATAAATAAGTCTGTCAACGTTTAAAAAGTTTCTAGAAATGCTGGAATGGATTTGTATTCTATAAACGTGACCTAGTAATGTTTTACCTGGTGTAATGAAAGACCCATAATTTATATTTTAAAAGAATAGTGTTTGGTCAAAAAGAGGGAGATGTCCATTAGCTGCACATCTACAGTATGTTAGGCTATGAATCTATAGTTAAATATTTTGTTTTATGCACGTATAGAGGCATATTGTACATGTGTAAATTTTTGTGAAAAAGTGCTCTTCGGTGGTAAACACTATATGAATTGAAAAAGCAAGAAGTATCTGTTGTATCAACCTGAAAGTTTCATAAGGTTTTTTCAAATATTCCTAATTGTTTTCGATAAAAAATACTGTCAGGCTTGTTAGGAGTGGGGAATTGTTACAATGAAGTTCAATTGCATTGATACTGTGGGTTAAAATAAGACACCTGAAAAATACTTCTCTTTAAGCTACACTGTATGTAGGTTAACTTTCTTGAGTAGCTATGAAACAGATTGACAGCTACATCATTTTAATGGTGATGAATTATCCTCTAATATGTTTTGAAAAGCACTATACCTATTAAAGGTAGGGAACACATTGACTTGCATCTGAAGCAGGGTCTCTAACACCATTTGTCTCAAAACATACAATATTTCACTGTAATAGTAAATAGAAATATGGTGGGATGACACTTTTTATGCAGCATAATTAGAAGTGTTAATCTCCTTTGCAGAAGAAATGGGTTATTGCTATCTAAAATACTTTGAAAGAATTTGGAGTTTCAAAATAAAGTTTTTCCCCCATATTACTAAAAAAAAATAAAATTTAAGAAACAGATTTATTTCTTAACAAAATTTGGGTTTTTTTTTGCCAACAGGAGGGCTGCATCATACTGGCTATCAGGGGGCAGCAATGACTGGCTCCTCTTTGAGGGCCAGGAGAGAAGGGGGATAAACGGAATGCCATGGGAGGGACCTTGCCATCCAATGCCCATCCTGCTGCCCCCAAGGGAGGCAAGTGGGGCAAGCACCGGCGTGATAGTCTAATTCTGCTGAGAGTCCAGGTCATCAGGCAGTTGAGGCCTATTAGTGCACCCAGGGCACTGACATGGGTTACACTCAATACCAGTAGAATTTTTGCTCAATTTGTATTAATTTATATCTTGATGTACTTATTTTCTCTTTCTGAAACATTTTTGTATTTTGCTTCTTTGTATGATAATTTTGTATTAGAGAAATACTTAGATTTTCAGAAGAAGTTATTATTGACCACCTAAACCAATATTTGAAAATTGAATAATCAAATGTTGCTTTTCCCCCATAAACCAAGACTGAAAGGAATAATTACCTTGTTTTGACAAGTGAACCAAAGAAGTATGACACAGACATCTTACAGGAATGCATACATGAAAACTAGGCTGTCATGTTTACAAGTGATTTTTTTCATATGATGAATTTTTTAAGCAGTAAGTGGTCTGTAAACTATACTGATGCTTTTCTGAGGGACATAAGCTTCCTTTTGCTATCCAGTAAGGAAAAGAGTTAGGAATAAATACGAAATTTTGATTGTGCATCTATTTTATGGAAACTCTGAATCATTCCAAGCTGTTGTTATTTTTGCATTACAGATATCTATTAGACAGTACATTTTACACCAATCATTGTTCTGAAAGCATAGTTGAATAAAAGATGGGTTTGAGTTACAGCTATTGAGTGGACTTAACATTGCATTCTGTATAAACTCTGAGGTATTTCTGAAGAGAAAGAAGGAATGGAGTTGTGTGTCCGTGTCTGAATATAAGTATCTGTGAGTGAACAACTGTATTTTCAGTATTCCTTCTATCTCAATTCTGTAAAGCACTGTTTAATGTTTTTTCCATTGGTTGCAGAACCTTGCCAAGTTGGCCTACTGTTTTTTTGCCAGAACAACTGACTGAAGTATTTCAGCATTTGGGAGAGTGCAGTGCTTTTTAACTTCTACTTTTAATTACAGTGTCTTTAATTGCAGTAACATCTGTTAAGATACTTTGAGTCTTACATTGAAAGACTGATCTTCCCTCGATGTGTTATGTGATGCATTTGGTTTACATCCAGATTTTTTAACCAGAAGGGTGACTGAGTTTCAGCTACATTGCAAAATGTTGAAAGTGTTTGAATTGTTATTTGCAAAGGGGTATTCTGTAGCTTCTGAGACTTCAAGGAAATGGTATATTCATGAAATATTCTGTAGCATTGTGCTATTAATTCAGATGTGCAAGATACTAGGCTCTAAAGGACCTTCATGTTTATTCTAACTTTGTTTTGAAAGAGCAAAGCCATAATCAGTAGTGTCATTTCTGCTGAAGAAATGCACAGTTCTGCTACTTGTAGGTCTACACTCATATTTGACCAAAACTGTCATCTTGACCTTGCATCTTAATCTGACACTCTTTTGGAGCATGTGTCTTGTAGACCGTCCACTTAGAAAAACTCTCAATCTGTTTTTCTTGTTGTGCCTTTAGGTAAATTTCCAACCAACACTGTAACTGCTTCATAAAAGAATATTGCTTGTATGAAAAATAGTGTATTTCTTATGTGGCCAATAGGTCGAGGGAGGTGGTTCTGCCCCTCTGCTCTGCCCTGGTGAGACCCCACCTGGAGCACTGCATCCAGCTGTGGAGCCCTCAGCACAGGAAAGACATGGACCTGTTGGAGCAGGTCCAGAGGAGGCCACAAAAACGGTCAGAGGGCTGGAGCACCTCTCCTCTGAGGACAGGCTGAAAGAGATGGTGTTGTGCAGCCTGGAGAGGAGAAGGGTCCAGGGACACCTGCTTGTGACTTTTCAGTACTTAAAGGGGGCTTATAAGAAAGGTGGGGACAGATGTTTTAGCAGGGCCTATAACAATAGGACAAGGTGTAACAGTTCTAAAGTGAAAGAGGGGAGATTCAGACTGGATATCAATTAAGAAATTTTTTACAGTGAGGGTGGTGAGACACTGGCACAGGTCACCCAGAGAGGTGGGAGATGCCCCATCCCTGGACACGTTCAAGGTCAGGTTGGATGGGACTCTGAGCAACCTGATATGATTTGAGATTTAGGGTTTGGACTAGATGATCTTTACAGGTCTCTTGCAACCCAAATTATTCTATGATTCCATGATTCTATGATTAATTAATTATGTTTTGTTGCTCAAATATCTGTGCATCTGCATAGTCACATTTGTCCCTCATGTTGCTACTGCAATATGAATAGTATTATTAAATACTAAATAGTAGACATGAAATAAATGGTTATTAAAAAATTTCCACTTTTCATGTAAATCTTTCCTTAACTTGGTAGCAAGTCATCACTGACTGTAAAATCAATTTCATTATCTCTCAAAAAAGAAAACAGAAGAAACAAAAACCAGGAAAACTAAGTCTACTAATGCTTTGCTTCTGATGTAAAGACTCCCGGGATTTAGTGTCTTACTTTGAGTAGACCAGTGGATTTGACCTGTGTTTTGGTGGAGTATTTGTTGTGTAAAATGTGTACAAAGCAACATGGCAGTTGTTTGGTGGTACAATGTAGTGTTTTGTCTGGATTTTTATGTTCTAGTTTTTTGCAATGATGTGCTTAATATCTGGAGAGCAGTTACTTCTTGGACAGAAATTATAAGCACACAGAAAATAAATTTACCCTCTAATGTATTCTTTTATTTTTATAGTTTCCAGTTAAATTAGTGCAAATTTTGTTTCTAAATCTCAAAAAAAAAAGAAGAAAGCTTCTACTCTGATTAAGGTAAAAGAGCTGATTGTCTTAAATAATAAAAATGCAAGATATTATGAAATTTATCTCTGCTTTTATTTTACAGGTGTCCCTCTCTGTTGAACTCTACTCAGAAGCATGCATCAGGTCTACTGTTCAACACTGATTTTATAATTCCTTACATAAACACTTCCTTTATTAATCTAAGTATTTCCAAGGAACAAAATTTTGTATATTTTGAATTTGAATTGTTTTCATTATTTAACAACTTTTCTGTATCTGTTTTACAGATTCTGAAAATGGAGTGGGGAGGAGAATATTCTCTTGATTCTTCCAATTTAGACTGTTTGTTAAATGTCCTTCCTGGAGAATTGGAGTTTCAACAAATCCTTAGTGATCTTGATGAAAAAATAAAGAAGAACTCTTCTAGGTAAAGAGTATTTTATATGTATCCAAAACATTACTGAAAGCCATTACATTTAGGAAGAAATACAGCTTTTCTTTTCTTTCTTTTTTAGTTGTAGGTTAAAATTCTGATAATTATTTCAGTAGTAATTTTTCCTTAAACACTTGAGCATTTAACAAATTTTAAATGCCATATAATTTTTGTGCTATAGTCTTTCTCTGTGTGGTATTTTTAACAGTTGAATCATCTTAATCTTAGGAATTATTGCAGTAGGTGTGATAGTGGAGGAAGAAAATGTGTATTCCCATGACAGTTGTATTTCCTACAGCTATGACATAAAATTTGTATTCACTAAAAGAGCTACAGAATTTTACAAAAAAAGCAAAATTTGAACTCAGTATGTTCTTTAAGCATTTCTAATGGAAGTAGAAAAAGCAAGTAAGTTAATATATATAATCTTTCTTATATAAGGCATTATTTTGTCCATTTCAGTTAGAACTGTTATGCTGCAGTAGAAGATTTTCAAACCAGAATTTGGTTTGTAATATATGTCAGTTGTCCACTTTTTGTAATGTACTGGTTTCCAAATATCAATGCTGTAGAAACAGTGGAGTACTGAAAGAGTTCTTTGTTGATGAGGGTTTTTTGCATGACTACAGAAAAATCAGCTCAAGTGTTTGTGCTTTATTTGAAAAGTGGTGGCGGTGTTTTGTGACTGAACTCTTTAGTACCTTTAAAAAACTTTGATCTGTGAAAGATGCTCTTAAGCAAATAAATTAATTAGCCCTTTAAAAAAGTAAGTGTACATTCAGAGATATAACAAATGGCAGAATTTTGAATTAAATTTTGAAAATGCTTGCTTTTGGATAACAGTGCACGTTATAGAGTCGTGTGATTTCAAAAAATTCCCTTTCTGAGATACATGTTAATATTGTGTAATTTTAATGGAGCCCACATTTTGGTCCTCCATTTTGGAGGTCTTTGCTCCTAAATAGCTTCCTGAAGAATGGAGGTAAACCATTGCTCTATCTCACTGAAAACTGATTTAGGTTATCTCTGAATCGTCTGGCTTATGCCAGGCTGAGACATTTTTCAGGCTTTTTATTTATACTCATATCTAACATTTTCAATATTTTAATTTAAAAACTTCATGTTTACAAATGTAGTTGTGATAGTAATAAACCCACGGTAGCAATGATAGCGAAGATCTGGGAAATACGCTATTGTGGACCACCGCATAGTGCCATTTCATATTACAGTGTTCCAGCTGTTGACATCAGTGAAATGTAGGTACTGAGAGTTTAGTTGATGTCATAACACAGTTACAGGTACTTGTGTTTTGAGTTGCTATATTCTTATATATCTGGGAAAAAACAGCATCAGCATTTTTGGCAGATGTGTTGTCGGCTCTTCAGATGCCAAATAAAAGTGATTTTGTCATCATTATGCAGGACCAGCCTGAGAGTTAGAAAAATTATGATCAAGGTGAATCTTTGGAATGCATGCTTTACTACTCATTTTGGTTTTAATGTGTGTAAAATGTACGCTGCTGGTTGAGAAAACTTTTGGCTATTGGAAAGCAGCCCAGCTGTTTGTTCCTTTTAATGGTACTTTATATCAGTTAACATTTTGTGTTACATTTTACATTAAGATCATCAGTGGAACTATTTCTACATTTTTAAGAAGGCTGATTGTACCCATCTTAGAGACATAGTCCTACAAATTAGAAGGGCCTTTTGCTGTAAGTTTTGTAAGATCCAAATGGTATTATATTCAAGGAGAGCAGGAAATTGGATTAGGGTGTGGTACACAGCAGTGCATGCCAGGAAGAGCTTTGTATTTCTGCTGAATAGACGCTTATGCTAGTTTTTAAACTAATTTTCACAAGGAAAATCAGAAAGTAGCCCTGTAGTTACCAGGTGATATTTCGCTCCTGTAATGTGTCAGTTTCAGAAATGGAGAGGAGTTTAAAAGAAGATGGACAGCAGCTGATGTGACTTTTAAATTAAAAAGAGTCCTTTTATTGCTAATATATTAGAGGTAGCATGGAATGAAATCATTTTCAAGTTACCATTGATCTTTGTAAGTGGTATGATAAGAGCAGCACTCTGTGCTACAGTGATACAATTGGAATACAATCCATTTTTCATCAGATAGATTTATGATTTTATTATACCACAGAGAATAAACATAATAGTATACAGCATATATATATTTTTAAAAATAAAACATTGTGTAAAAAATTATGATCCAAAAGTGTGTAAATCACTTGAATGCTCATTTATTGCCTTCCAACTGAATAGCTTTTATAAAATTGTGTGACACGACAAATCAGATATGCTTTCCAGCAGTTGAATTACCTTCAGTATTTTTGTATTGTACCGATTCTATTTTGTGCTATAACAAAAA
>VZTL01003201.1:13431-25213 GCA_013400535.1 Scopus umbretta | reverse complement strand
AGCTGAAACCAGGACAGTAATCAAGGCACCTAACACAGCACTGCTAAAAGCCTCTCATCTCCCATAGAATGACTATCATTAAGTCAGCTTGACTTTTATGATCCAAAAAGAAGGTTCATGCAGCTGCACTCAGTGCTTACTAGATAATTGATGTATTTAGGGCTTCTAAATAGGACTTGCAAGTTTTCAAAGTGATTGCAGAATAGAAATACTGTAATCAAAGTCCTTGTACCTCCAAAGCCTCATGAAATTGTAGTAAATGCTTCATACTATTGATGAAGGTAGGGGCAGCTGCACTGATTCTGTACGTCCTAAAATGGAAGGTCAAGAATCAGTCTGCTCAAATGCACAGTTCACATATGGTCAATTTGAAAGTGGATTCAAAAGGCTTAGAGCTGGCCAGTATGTCATTACTTTATTAAACTAGTTATGATGTGCTCTACACAGTAATAGTTTTATTGGTCTTCAATCAACTCAAGGCACTTCAAATAAGAGTAGGCACTTTAAAACTAATAGCCATCCCTGTGTTTGTTGTAAGTGCATGGACACACCATCAAAACATTTCCTTTCCCGTGAGCCCTGACAGATTTCTTCCCTAATAGAAAGGGGAGTACGTGAACAGGAACAAGTGCTGATTGCATTCATCACTCCCCCATTTCCACAGACAGTGGGCTACAGAGTGCTGGTATAATGCAATACCAGCATACAGCTACTATACAGAGGGGCAGGGTTGACTTTTTCGATACATCTGTGAAGAGCCCTGCACAGTAGGGCTTAGTCCTAAACCCAGCTACCTGTGATACTAACAGTAATGAAATGCTTGACTTGGAACAGGTTTATTTTATCAAGGGAATACCCTGACATTCATTTGCACCCAGGTTTAAGAAAACCATTCTTCTGCCTAGTGTGTAACTGCAGCTCTTCTCTCTGTAACACAGGTCAACATGGAAAAAATATACTACTTACTCTTTGGTCAAAAGTGGGCAGGATTTGAGTAGAAAGCGGGCCAAAGCAGAGTCCTGGTAGATGAGCTCAGGAGGGGCAGTTGGGCTTTTTAAATTCAAGCAGCGAACAATAACATACAGAACAGCAGCAACTGCAGCCAGTTTCACCCCATCGAACACCGCTGGCAGCTCAGGGGTTTCCAACATGGCACTCATTTTGAGCCTGGAGATAGAAACCAATATTAAAGCTTTTTGCAATATACTGTTGGATATGAATATCAATTGCCATGTTAAATATAAGACTGTGCTAACCAACTACATTTGTCAGTTAACACTGCTACAAAAATCCTAGCATATCAACTCAGAATAGGAACTGTTAAGATGAAAGGAAGTTTTTGTACTACTCTAAACACCTTGACCACCACAAGAAACAGAAACTGAATGATCAGTTGGGAAGGAGATTTATTCCTAATCAGTGCTGTGCTAGAATTGCAACAGTGTCTCAGGTGTCAAACCCTACAGTCTGCAGCCAGCCAATACTTGCAGTATCTTGGCCAAGACTATGCAGCTCAAATAGAAGCCGAGTGAAAAGCCAAGCTATAAAGACACATCAGCAGCTTTGGACATGTTTCTTCCCATATGTACAGGCCAGGCTCAAAAAGGAGAACTTGAAGGAACTACTGCGTTAGCTCCTCAGCCTGAATTTCGCAACTCCATAAGAATACTGGTGCATGTATTTAAGGTGGTCACTTTATGTGTCAGTGAGTTCGGCATTTCTTTTAGTTCACTGTAGTTCTGCAGCTGAAGGAGGACTACATTAATATCTAGTCTTTCAAGAGCTTCAGAGTAAAGGAAGTGGGACAGGGAGAGAATTAAAAACCCACAATACCCTTCCAGTTTGAAGTCAAATTCTTAAACTGATCCAGCTTCTCTTGAACATATGGTTCAAACAGCTGGCTGCAGTTACTACAGGGACATTTCATCCACATTGCAGGGGTAGGTTTTTCCCTGGGTTCTTCCTCAGCCACATGGGTAACCCAAGTAAGAGAGCAACTAACAAGTCAAGTCTTACCAATGTCCCTCTTTCTTCAAACTAGAAATAATTTCCAGTCCTCAGTAGAGCTGTCACCATCTGGGTCCACGTACTACCTGAGTTACCCTGTAAGGGGAGGAAAAGCAAACCGATTATTACTGGTAAGGCTGCATCACAGCTGGAAGCGAAGAACACAAATTTGCACAGGGGTCCCCACTACAGGCACTGCAATTGATTTGTGTATTCAGTCATAACTCCTTCAACTCTGATCCAGCTGTGCCAAACCTCTTGCCCAAGGACAGATCCCAGACTAGATCGGTTGCCTACAGCATATTAATTCATTCGCAGTATGCAAATACACCATCATGAGCAGAGATAGACAGAAAGCAATAATGAAAACTAGTGCAACTTCAGAGGAAAGCCAAGCTACAAACTTCCATAAGACCATGGTCACCATCTTCACAGGACAGTGTCATTGTCCGCAGTTACAAAAGCTACTACACAAATCCCTTCATATTTAGAAGGCTGGAAGTAACCGGCTACTGTTCTTCTCAACTTTGTGCAGTATCTACACTGTTGCTGAAGTGTGAAACCAGCTTGAAAGAAGTTTCCTGCTACTTTTACTGAGGCTTAGCAAGGCAGCTCGCTCTTACAGATGGAAGCTGGTAAACAATCTCTGCTTGTTCCTGCCCTTGCTTTTTTGAGAAGTTAAGACATATCACACTTCAACAAGATGGCAGGAGCCACCAGGAGGCTCAGCTACAGCCATTAATTAACACTAGTGCACACGCACCAAGGCTTGTTACCAGAACTTGATGATGCCAATAAAAGAGCGCTTTCAGCCTGTTACTGTAAAAATATAAGTGATATTTACAATTAGAACTGCATTCCCTACAAGCACAAACCATGGGAAATTGGGGCTTCCAGGAAAAAGCTCCAGAACAGCCTGCTCTCTACCACAGCTGCTGCTTCCAACTCAGAAACTACACCAACAGGACAGACCATACCAAAGCCTTACTCTTCTTCCTAGCAGGAAGGCAAAACCTCAGAAGTACTTTCCGTACTCAATACAGCTACACCAAAATCCCTTCGAAGAAAACAAGTCTGACATCAGCTATTGATTAACAGCATGCTGGAAAGCTGCAAGCTTCTGCCACCACAACCATCTGTGTTGCAGGAGAATAGAGGGCAAGGAAAGCAGAGACATTTAGTATTGGACAACTCTGAAGCTTTTAATTTTCCAATTCTGAGCTTCACAGTAGAAGGGAGAGAGGAGTGGGCTACAAAGAGCCATTTATTGTTCTAATCAGATGACATTGGCACCATGTGTCTCAATGAAGAGTTCAAGTATGGTGTTCAGCTGTAGTATGTTACCTCACTTCCATTCTTAGTAGACTTTCACCAACACTACCATCAACTGCATAGAATGCAACAGGCAAACTACACCAATGGCTTCTCCAGGGAAGATACAATCAGCAGAAGAGTAGACTGAGTTCCTGAATAATTGCTGACTCAAGGACAACCAGGTGCTTGAGCAAGTCTTCCCCAGATAAAACTCCCAGAAGTTCTGTTGGCATCTTCCCTTGTTTTATTTAGAAAATTAATAGACACTGATACAAGTTACTTAAGACCTTCCTGCTACCTGGATTTTAAGCTAGTTTGCTGTTTACAGCTTTCACAGCATAAGTGAATTTGTTAAAAATAAAACTGGGCACAATTAGTCATTCGCATTTTGTACTAGTGACTCAGTATAACTGATCCAACTAAGCTGTATCTCCCCGAGAGTCTTCTCTCCCACATGATCTTCAGATTACAAACATACTGCATCTTTTTGCTACTTCTATATCTAGTTTTTGCCTGTCACTACCTTAAAAAAGCATACTAGCTTGGAGTTACTTTCAGAAAAATCAGCTGTTGGTAGGCTGGATCATGCTTTAACACTTGTGAACTAGTATTTTTCCCCTTTTAGACAGTCTAAATACACATTCACTGAACATACACACCTCAAACATGTGCTACAGGTTCATGCATTTGTCAGGATTTTTACCTAAAAGCTCAGATCAGTCTGGGTACAGCCAACACAGAGCTGGCACTGTTCTTGCAGTTGCACAGCTGTCTGCAGTAGTTAACTAAGCAATGGATCTAGTCCAAGACAACTAGATTGGTAAGCTCCATGCCCTATGAGTCCAGCTGTGCCACTTCAGGTACTTCCTCAAGAGTCTAGTATTTCTGAAGACCTAAACCGACCTGTCTCAGCCAGGACAGGTTTGTAGGGACTCTGCCAGAGCTGTCTGCTCTAAAATTTTAAGGGTTTAGCTTACTGAAATGGATTCGAGAGCTTTGCCTCTAATCACATAGGACAAATGCCTTGCTATTTATGAGCAGGGATGAGGTCACCTTGCTTCTGCTTTGTTAGACCCTTTTTGGATTGACCCAATAAACTTGTCTGTTTATGAAAAGGACATAAACCACAGTGTTGAGCCAGTCAAATTTTAATCTAGAATCTCCTCTAAATGGGCTAGCATTAACATAAACAGACAAACATTTGGCCTTTTCTGTATACCAAACACTAGGTTCACTTTTAACAGGCAAGACAAAATTAGCAAGAGGCAGTAAGTATGTCACTGGAAGCAGTCAAGCCTGCCTTTTCATCCACCACAGGGTTTGAGATCCATATTGAGGAACACAAGAAGTTGAAGCTCCCGGGGCCAAGGATGTTATTTTGAAGCACCTTAAGTGTACCATTCCTTTTTTGAAAATCACTTAAAGGCATGACAGCCCCAAAGACTGACAGTCTTTTCAAGCAGTATTCTTAAGTCCCATTTGTGACTGAGGGCTAACTTTAAAATCAATCACTGGAGACCAAGTGCTGGATTTGTAGAGTCTTTTCATTTGCCCTTTCATCACAATAAGAGGCTGAAAATCATGTTACAGGGAACACTTCAGCACTACTGTTGACAGAGCACACCCCACCTGTACAAGTATAATGAGAAAAAAAAACATGTCTCCCCTTTCCAGACAGGAAGAGAAAGAAGTGAAAGAAGTACCGCCAAAAGCCAGTAGAGCTACAGCAAATGCCTCATATATCCTTCCAAAGACTCTGCGTTTTGGGAAAGCCATTGCCAAAATACTTACTTGTACAGCAAATGAAGTCATGACTAACAACAAATCTGAGACTTGCACACATTTCTGTTCCAGGTTTCCTCGGGAGAGGAGACTCTTCCAGGGACAGAAGTCACTTCACCCTGTGACTCAGCAGGGCACAGTACAGGATTTGGTAGCTACCAAGCATTACAGCTCCTCCACCCAAGCCAAAGCTAAGCCTGACTCTGCATACTGGAAAGCCAACATTAAAAAAGCAAGACATTAAAGGAAGCCAGTCCCATAGGGTCCTTCCCTCAGACCTTTTAATGAGCAACTGAAAGCCTGGCAGACTCATTTCACTGAAGCATTAGAAATGCTTTGGGCTAAAGCAAAGATGCAGCTGTATGGAACTGCCCACAGACAAGAGTAAAGTGGAGCCCCTTTTAAAGAGGCTGCCTAGCAAGACATTTTATTCTCCATTACATTCACTGAAGAATCTTGAAGGGATTCCATTTCCAGGAATGAGAGTTTGATACAAAAGCCTCCTAGATGCCCTCCCACCAGTCAGCATTCTGGCTCATCAGTGCTTTCAGAGCTCAGCTAGGCACTAAAACACTGGAGCACACCTGGCCAACACTGAAAGCATTTAACATCCCCTTTCCAATCCTTTTACAGCTTCTACCAAGTAGCACAATATTGTCTCTTCCCCACTAAGACTCTGAAGAGCCAAAGAGGCTGTTGCTAGACAGATTAAGCAGACAGACTTCATTAACTAACTTCTCAGACACTTCTTGAACTGGAAACCATTTATTTGCAGTGCCTGCTTGCAGAATAAAACTCTGAAAGCAAATCTGCTAGACAAGAGAAAAGCAAAACCCTACTTTGAAGAATTGTACCTAGGCAGATTCAGATCAGAAATAAGTCTTCCCCCTGCTCCGCTTTCAAGGGGGAAGAAAGAAGGAAGGCCATTTCACTGAGGTCAGTTCTTTAGAGAATCTTTGATACCAGCCAAAGCAAATATCTCTTCTGAAACATACACCACAAAACCAGAAGTTACACATCTGTCATTACCAGGTGATACTTTTCGAACCACACTATGGAGAAGGGAACTTATCAAGAAAAGGGTAGAAAGTCAGAGCACTACAAAAGTTTTTAAACAAAGCCAAGTTCTATGTCAGCACATGACTTCTTGAATCTCATTCCAGGAAGTGTAAAGAAGTGTCACACAGCTGAGCTTTCAATGGTTTAAATGCAGAGGAAGATGTTTAGAGACCATCCAAATGAAAATGCACGTAGGGAATGTATACATCTGGGAAGGACTCTGAAGCAATGCATCTTGATGGGAAAGGCTGCCAGACTAAGTTTTTATAAAGCACTACAGGATAGTCTGAGGTCATACAAGCTACATGAGTACAGGAATCTGTGCAAAAGGAATCATGAAATACCTCAAGCTTTATTGCTCAGTCCCATATCCTGCCTTTTACCCAGCACTTCTTGTACAAAAGATGCTTTCATTTTTACAGAAGAGTGTTAAACCTAAACTGCTACTTCAAGGTCTCCAAAGAATTACATGGACACAAGTGTTTTAGGGCCACACCAGTACTATGCCTCATCAGTTTAGGCACACAAAGCAAGGCATCACACTGCTTATTTTGAGACTGGCATCTAACCAGCCCAAGCTTACCCCATGCAGAACCTGCTATTATCTTCCGTGGTAGCTCAGAAGAGAACACATCAGAAGCAAACACTGAGATCATCTCAATGTACCACTCAGTATTTCTGGCCATTTAAAACAGCCAATTAAGTCTCAGACCTCAAAGCATAGAGGGTATAATTAAGAATTAGCTGAGCAGTTAAGCTTAGGTTTTCAGAAGATGAGGCCATGAGAGATAAAGTGCAGTCCTCACCAGAGTCATCAGAAGTCTGGCAAAGACTCACAGCAGTTTTATTGTCAAACATCTGACAGATTTTATTGCCAAACAAAGAGGGCACACTGACATGTCCCATCACAAGGGTGCTTAAAAGAACATTACTTGGACAGCACATGGAAGTCCTTTGTAAAAAATCCCTCCGCCTTGTGCCAGAGCCAGCACTCAGGCCAGGATTTGGCTGGTTGGTGAGTATACAAAGCAGCAGGTACTGTTTACATCATGTTCCAACAAGAATTTCTTGGCTGGTGCCTTCACTGGAATTTGACCTTTTCATCAGATACAATACTTGGCTCATATACTTAATTTAGAGGTACTGTGAGGTTACAGGGACAAAGTTCATAGCACAAGGCACCAGCAGCACAGCCAGAAAGACAGGTGCCTTTAACTGGAGCTTATTTCCCTTTCTGACTTTGAGAAGTCCTACACTTTCAGAGCAGAAGCCAAGCACCTAAAAGGGCTGGGTGTGCATGCCAAGGCAGCTCGCTTAAGCAAGCACCTGAGAATAATTCTATAGCCAACAGGGCCAAAGACTCTTTAGTTCTTCCACTTCCCCAAGAAGGCAAATTTACAGTCAAATGAGCCTTGGATTTCACTTCCTTCCAACTACAGGACCTGCTTTTGTTTCTTCATGATATAATTTTAACTGATCAAAATGGTTCTATTGCATGACAGGCAGCTTTTGTATATTATCTAAGAAGGTTGCTACGTAGACTCCCTGTATGTCACCTTATCTGGTTTCTGCTTGTCACAGATGGATTGAAAAACATTACATTACCTTTTATTGCACACACCCGATGTACAAGATTAAACTAAGACAAGACTCTGATGACTCCACACAAATCAATTAATTGCATCTTATCTTAAAGGAAAGGTTCATGTTATTTAAGCAAACATAGTTATTTGATTACTGCAGAGACTTAGGACTGTCACACCCGAACCGCTGCCTTACAGAACTACAGGGCAGAGCTTCAGCTCCTTGTAGAAGGGGTCAAGCTTACTTTTAGGTACCGAGAGAGAAGAAATACTGGCTAACACCTTTCCAGACTTACAGCATTAGCAGGTGTAACTAACCTACTACATAACCCTGCGTCAGTGGGCAGCATTAAGCTCAAGGGAAGAAGTGGAATAAACACTTTGCAGAAAACCTGACAATCCATGCTCAGTAGTTGAGAGAATGCTACTAGCATCAAGCCTCAGATAAGTGAGCTAATACAAACTGCATTACAGACTAAACCCACCCCAAAGAGAGTCTGCTGTATTCCTTCACTATATTTTGAAACACAGCATCATACTGTTAAAGCCTCACTTACCCTCAGACTCCAGACTGTCACAGAGCTCAGATGAACAAATCTGAGGAATAGCCCGAATTCCAAGCATATCACAACTGTTGTCTCAGCTACAGGGTGCACAGCTGAGTAAGTGGGGAGCACGCTCCACACCAGACTAGCTGCGCAGCAGGGAAAGACCATCTATCACCAAACTACAATTTAAGACAGCTAAGAGAACTTTATTCAAGACTTGTCCGGTTCAAGCAGTCAGAAAACACCTAGATCTGAATATGATCAAAAGCTGACATGCCACTTTGCTCCAAGGTCTTCAAACACCCTGCTTATTTTTTCTCCTGACAAGCAGCTCTGCTCCACAGCAGTACAGAAAATTTCCAGAGTCATTCTCAGAGACTGTCCATGACAGATAGAAGGTTCATGCTAGAGAAGCTTAATTTACATCATTATATTAAAAGTGAAGCAACAACACTTCAGGACAAAAGAACCAAATACAAAGAGACAGGACGTGACCAACACACAGCTACCACTACTGCAGAATACTCGGGTTTTGTCAGAATGCTGATTAAAACAGAGATTTTTGGAGCACTACAGCAGTTGCCAGGAACTCAGAGTCTGAAAAGCTACATTGCCTACTCTCCTGCTGAATCCGAGTGGGAGGTTAGGGATATCACAGGCACATGTCTTGGGACATTTTCTCCTTACCTCTTACAAGGATGTTCAGTGTAAATGACTGTGCATCTGCTTATTTCACTTAGTATAACCTCTCATAGTCACATATGCCCAACCAACACTTCACAGAACAGGGTGTTCCAGTTAAGGGACAGGCAGGCTTGAACACCCTCAGCGTAATCTTTCTGGAACCTGCATCCCTATGCAAAAGCATCTTTGAAGATGTAAATAAGTTTAGAAACAGGACAAATTGTAGAACAGTGAACCCCTCACTAGCAGCCAGTCACTTGTCCTAGCTGACTCTTTACACGAGGAGCCCTTATTACACTAAGCACTCAGTGCCCTGAATAGGGCTGTAGTTCATTTATTAGCAGCTAGCACATCAGAAGCTTCAGAAGGGTTTGGTGTTTGCAGAAGCTCAGTCCATATTAGGGAGGAAGTTGTCATTGCCATTTTAGTCAGACCAAACCCATGATGGTGAGAAACTCAAGTATTTCTCAACAGTAGAGCAAGCGCTAAGCAACAGCACTTCTTGGTCAATCTTAAAGATACAGATGAAAACCTTCTGTACATTGCAGTGTATGACACCTCCTTCCACTGCCACTACCTCTGACGGAGCATAGGCACAAAGATGTTTCAAGCACCTGGTTTGTACAGAACTGCTTTGCAAAGCATTTTGAATTACTGCTGCCTGATACTGGCAGAGTAAGGCTGGCAGTTGGAGACACTCTTTATTGTCAAATCAACTGATACAGCTGGAGGAACGACAAGCCCTTAGGCACACAAACCCTCCTAGAGCTAAAAGAGGCTAAGATAGCTGCCTGACTAGGTTAGCATCGTTGCCACACACATATGTTGGGCAAGCGGGACTTTGCTTCTCCCTAAGAAGGGCGCACTGCCCTTGCACACTGAAATCAAATTGTTTGGTACCAAACTCAATCAGCAGAGTCTGATCAGACTTTTTTAACTGCATATAAGCTTAATCTTCACAAGCTATTTAGGCTTAAGAAGGGCAAACATTTGCACAGAAATTCAGTTGATCTATATTACACATTAAGAATAGCAATTCAGAACTATAACACACCATGAAATATGATCCTCGAGAAAAAAATCAGAAGTGTAGAAGAAGACTCCAATATACTAGCAGAACTATGATGATTTAGGCTTTTGCTGAAAAGTCCAAAACACCATTTTTCAGGCTGGTGTCCGCACCTTTCAGAAGGTATTACAAGCACCAAAGACCCTAGCACGTACACCCTTACAAAAGACTTCGCTTAATCCTGTTCTTTGTTAACATTAGCCAAGTTTTGGCACTGCCAGAGTTGCAAGCATGAAAGTAAAGATGAAGAGGCTAGAGATACAGAACAAGAAGGGGGACTAACAGGGCAGTGTGAATCCTGCAGCACCCAGGACATTTCCGTTATCGAGTGAGGTTAAACTACAACTACAGAAGGTTTGAATCAGTGCTCCAAAGCCACCATTTTCTATAGTACATCAAGTTACATCTAAATGTACAGTTGGAACATAGTAGATTTGGATAACCTCTCCATATACCTGTGTCAAGGACAAATTATGTTATTCTGTTATTTTTCCTTCCCAATACCATATCCCAGGACCGTGATTATTTCTGTACATTAATCTCCGTGTTTCCAGAGAACAATTTTAATAATACAGCTTTATGAAAAACTAAGAGCCTAAGCTGCTATTTGTTCCCTGAATAGAAAAATATAGCTTTTACAAGAAGAGAACAAATTAATTTTTGAACAAATTTATTTTTAACTTCTTCAGAAACAGTTTTGCAAGATAAAAGGTTTTATCCTCAACCTCCACATCTCTTCCATCTCTAGAAGAGACAGGCAGGAGAATCTGAGGTCAGCCTCATCCTCTATGCAGCTAACTCACTCTGTAACACAGAGAGCCTCCCATACAAAAAGCTGAAATACAGTTATTTTTAAGAATAAGGCAGGAGAATAGAAGTACCCAAACATTAGCTCTTAGTTCTTTTCTAATATCCTTCCTGTTCTTACTCTTGACTTTGAGACCAAAATAAGCCATGGTTACAATAATGAGAAAGGCTACATGTTGACTGATCCAAGAAGGCACAAGAGAATTTATTCAAACTTCTCTTGCGATACGAGAACTAAGCAAGCATCTAGGAAAGAAGGTGAAGTAGACAGATGAAGAAAAAAATAACAGAACAACTAAAGACTAGTTGTCAATAACAAAACTCCCTGCACAGGAGATAAACACAATTGAAGAAGGTCAGAAAATGAGATCTCACAAATGCAAATGGCTGAACTGTGTATTCTACAAACACCGTATCAGTGAGGACTAGAACATGTCAACTTAAGCAATATTATGAACATGGCTGAGCCTGATAATCATTGATAAGCAAGGCATGCAAGACAAACACACCATACCAGTTAGCTGATTAATAAACCACAAACAGCAGGAAGCACCAGTGATGTGGAAGCCAGAGAGCAATCTGTAAGATGCAGACAGGAATCTTCGGTACTTACCACACCAGTGACAATTGTATATCAACAATAAGAGCTCTCTGAAGAGACCTGCACGAGAATGCAACTACAGAATGCCATCCCTCCAGCCATAACTGTGGTAACGAAGCTGCTGCTAACATACCTCTTTGAAAAAAGTTACTGTCAAGTGAGGGATTTCACCAGCTGTAATACATCAGCTGTGACAGGTATACCTACACATCCTGCGTTAGAGTAAGTCACAAGTTATACACGAAGTTATAGACGGGAGCAGACAGAATCCTGTCACACAGGCTGATGAGCAGGTACATCGTACACACCAACAAAAGGAAGTCTAAAG
>VZTL01003197.1:0-11120 GCA_013400535.1 Scopus umbretta | reverse complement strand
TTTTTTTTTCCCCTCTTTCCCCTTATCTCTCTGTTATCAATTACAGGTCCTTGATGATCCTGCAGAGGACAACTTGTACATGGGTATGTGAGTCATTATATGCTAACAGAAACGTCTGAGCTTAGACCTAGTTATGCAAGTAACACGTACCAGGGCTCAGGGTCAATACCAGGAGGAAACTTGTACCAACTTCAGCTGACTTATTTTTTCTGAAAAGTTAAATGCTTGTAAAGGCAGCAGGATGGAAGGGCCCCTTGCAGTAGGTTAAGGCAGCCTTGTGTCTTAGTACAGCTGTGCACATCTCCTTGCCATGAGGGCACTAAAAAGGCATGCCAGTGGCTCTGCCCTTCTCTGTATGTCAGTTCCAGTCCTAGAGCTAGGAGAAAAGGGAAGGGTGCAGAATGATTTCTTGTCCTCCTGATATTAGGTTGGTCTCTCCAGACTTCTTCTGTAGGCTGTAGATAGTGGTAGTGACTCTGGAAACCAGTCTTGTCTCGGGGTGTTCCCTGTGATCTCTACAGAGACACTGACCACCCTGCTGAGCCTCGGGACCTCCTAAGACAGCAGCACTCCTGCCTTTGGCTTCTGAGCCCAGACCCTGCTGTGGCGTGCTCAGATGGGAGGCCATAGCTGACCATACATTTATGCAGAGGGTGAGGAATTTCCATCCATTTTGTCTTATCCCCCCCCAAACTTTGGAAGTGCCAGCCACAGCCTAACCCCCATTTGGGAAAAGCCTGGAGGGACAGGCCTGAGAGGTACTGAGGAGGCTAGAGGAGGGGGACGTCTGACCCTATTAAGTCTCTGCTTCCCAGCAATGTTTCCTGACAGGAGAGGCTCAAAGGCTGCTTCTCATGAAATAATTATGGGATACTTTTGAAGCTGCCTGTGAAAGGGGGCTCTGCCTATCAAATGAAGCTATTTGCCTTTGAAAGGCCACTTTTCCCTTTTGGCTGAAGCCCCAGTGGCGCTCTGGCGGCACCACAAAGTGGCAGCCAAGGCAGATGCAGGTGTGGTGGGGAGGGCAGCTGAGGCATTGTTTGAAGGCCTGAACTCCTGGGAATGGAAAGAAGGGGAGACGTGAGGTAGCAAGCTTTTTTGTTGAATGAAAATAAATGCATGAGGAAGTAGAAAAAGCTGCAGAAAAGGAGGGGAAAAAAAAATTAAAACTAAGCTCTCCCTGTGGAACAAGATAACAGTCTCAGAAATGGCAGCAATAGCAGCAGGACAAATGGGAAATCTCTTGGTCCCACTGAGGAGCCGGGGGAGGTTGCACTGGTCCCTGGGCAGTGAGCAGTGGCTGTGTTGCCCATGCCCCATCACCTCTTTGCTCCCCTTTCTCTGCCTGGGATCCCGTTAGTGGTCCAGACAGAGTGATGCAGAAAAATCAAGCTCCTGCCTCTGCAAGAGGAAACTGTGGGTGCTCAGCGCTGCTCAGGACTGAGCCTTCTGCAGGTGGGTTTCCTCCTCCCTGCTGCTGACACAGCTGATAACTGCACCCTTCTCCTTCCAAAAATGCTCCCCACTACAAAGCAAAACTAGAGAAAGTGGAGTTTGCTCTTTGCTAGTTACTGGTGATATTAAGTACTCTGCTGCCTGTTCATTGGGAAGAAAGTAGGGGATGGAGGGTGCCGATAAAAATTGAGCAACCTGCAATGGCACAAGATGGTTGAATAATGAAATGCTGCCACAAGCTGCAGCTTCTTCAGCTTGGAGAGCAAGATGAGCCAATACAGGCTGGCTTATTGCATTTGTACATTCAGCTGGTCTATCATCAGAGCTGTAAGCAGGGCTGCCTGGTGCTTTGGGGAGGGTGATGTGCTTGGATTTCTTGGGAGGTGCAAGAAATCTCTTAATTCATGAGGAAAGAGCTCTCCTACTAGATAAAGGCAGATCCTTCTTCTGTTGGCAGAACAGGTCAGAGGCAGGATCAGGAAAACACATTGCCACTAGCCCTGTAATCAGGCACAAAAACTCAAGTGCTCTACAAACCTCAAATCACACCAACAAATCCTCTCCAATTGCTCCTGCCAGGGAGTGTTTACCTCTGACAGCCACGTAGCTGTGCTGCTGATTGACACAGCAGAAATGAAGCAACATGTTCTTACAGCATCTTATTTGGTATCAGCAATTTAGCAGAAATATCACACCAAACACGCTCCCTAAAGGTACTGAATAAGATGGGGCTCAAATCAGCAAGGGCTGACACTGGGAGCAGCAGAAACGTGGTTGATAAATTAGCACCCACTGTTTCCCTGCATGGAGCTGGCGGGAGGTGGGGATATTTGTCTTTGAAGAGATTAATGTTTTCATTTTGCATCCTCTGGTGTCCTTGTCATGGGTGAGGGAAGAGAAGTGAGTAGAGGTAAATTGATTTTGCAGGTATGGGAATGGATATGTTTTTTGTAGGTGCTAAAAAACCTACATAATAATTCTTCATGTAACTAACAAAGAATAATCCCAGTCCCCTCTTCTGATTCATGGTTTGATTTCCTCTTCTTGCAGTGTTTGACCTCCTAAGGAAAGGGTAAGTGGCCCTCCTGGGATCCCTTGCGTTGAAATTTTTGGAGTTCATCAATAGCTTCCTAGGTGAAATGGAGGTTTGATATTGTACAGTGGGGCAATCTGCTGTCTGTAGGCAAGCACAGAGGAGGCAAGATCCAGCTGTAGTTGCCTTTGCACTGTTACTGCCTAGAATGATATGAATAGTAACGGGCTGGGAGGACATGTTCTGGTGTCAAGCTTTGACCCAGAAAACAAATTTCATGTCAATTCCTCATCAGTTGCCTGGAAGAAAAGGTTTTAATAGGAATATTCTGCTGGGGTAACAGCCACATTGTGGCTTCCTCTGGCATAAGGGGTGTGTGGTTGCATCAATGCTTACTTGCCACCCACTGCCTTATTTTGCCCCTAGCATGAACATATTGTGGGAGGCTATTTTGTTGGCACGTTATTCCATTGCAGGAGATGTGATAAGGTGGTGGGAGTCTCCTCACTGCTGTTTTCTCCACCTGCACTGATTCTGCAGCTCTGTAGAGTCATAGCAAGGTCAGGAGAACTGTGCCCAGGTTGGGGGAGATTCCCAAAGGACCGATTTTTCTTTCTGGCCCCATGAACAAGCCTCTTGCAAGCTGCCAGCTCTAGCGGGTTGCTGGTGAGAGGCTCCCCAGTCTCCCTGGTGACCAGGATCCTGTAGGAGAGGGGGAGGAAAAAAAAGCTCCTGTAATCAGCTGTGGCCAGGGAATGTGCAGCTCGGCCAAGCACAGCCTGTCTGCCTCTAGCAGAAGGCAATTAGACTCCATTAGTGGTTCTGCCAGTCCTACCACTTACATTATTTCAGCCTGGTTTCAGCAGCAGAAAAATGTGCATGAAGAGGGAGGGGAGGCAGTGGCAGAAAAATGCAAACAGGAGATGAAGGTCATCGATCAAATGGCAGCAAGAGAGAAGAAAGAAATGCTGCAGGAAGGATTTGCTGCTGGGCACTGAGGGGAAGAGCCACAGAGCCTGGTTTTGGTGATGGGCTATTCTCAGCTAGGGTTTGGCTTGCAAGGGCAGTGTCTCAGGAGCACTCTCTTGAATCCAGCCTGAGTCAGTGGGCGTACATCCAAATGCAAGGTCAAGCTGCTGAGCACAAGCAGGATTAACCCCCAATGCAGTGAAGTCTTTAGCTCCTGCCATTCATCTGCTGGGCAACAGAAGGTGCTGACTAGCTCTCACAGCTTCTTTGCCTTCAGCTTTCAGCAGGCACAGGCAGGAGAGGGGCTTTTAGAGGATACCATGCATCTCAGCAGTGGCAGCATACAAAGGAAGGGAGAGGAGAAGCTGACCAGTAACCTTGGCTGTTTAGGGCTGAATGGCTGAATTCTGGTGGTGGCTGAACCCTGAACAGCAAAAAAGATTTTTCAAAGCAGTTTAGTGCAATGCATTGGAAATATTCCCACTTAACCTTTAAGCCAGTGGTTCATGTTCTGCCTTGGTTTAGACTAGCTGCACACTGATGTTGTTTCAGGACTGAGCCCCAGCAGGCATGACATCCAGTGCACAGCAAAGGGCACTCTGTTGCCACTGCTGCCTGGTACCTGCTGGTGATGCTGGTGCTCACAGCCATGAGCAGCTTTAGCAAGAAACCAAAGGCTAGATCCAGTTTTGTTCTTTCACTACACTTTTCCTCTTACGACTCTCAGTGACTGAAGTGTTTTTGCTATTTTGTGCAGACAGCAGCAGTTAATCCTGGTGTTGGTGAGGGCTTTGTGGCTCATGCTGGCTCAGGGACTGTGCAAATCCACTCATCACCACTAGCTGAGCTTGCTAACCTAGGAGTCACCACGTCCAGAAAGGATGGCTGCACCTCTGTTGAGGTGGTGCAGAATGGCACCCAGAACCTCTTGGGAACCTGGCTGGGGGCATAGTGATGGAAAACCTGAAACTCCTCCAGCAAGGAGGGTTACTGCCATTCTACAAAGTACTTAGTTACTCTTCCTCTTCCTAACAGGCCTGTCATGGAGGTACCAAGTGATCAGCCCTTCAGTGAGGAGCAGGCTTGGCTCTACTTCCGAGACATTGTCCTGGGCATTGAGTACTGTAAGTACCACCAGCACTGACAGCAGCTTTGCAGAGCGTGTGTGTTGGCCTCCTGCTCAGCTGGGGAGAAGCCTCTCGACTCTGGTGGGCTGTCAGTCAAGCGAGTGAGATCCCCTCTAATTGCATGTGATGGGGTTTGCAGTTGGTGGTGGCCCCACTAAGCTCAGGTTTACCCAGGCAGTATCGCAGATGCTGGGATCAGGCATTCCTTAGAAAGGATGTTATGAAAATAGTGGCTTCCTTTTTTCTTCTATTTATCTCTTTTTGAAGTGCATCTTTGAAGGCAATAGCAGAGCCAGAAAATGGGTGTTTGCGGTGACACAGACTGAGTCAGTTAGCTTCAGCTGGAACAAATTGCTGTCTCCAGCTTAGCAGGGCAAGCGATGGCCATGGAGAGAGCTGGTGAGCAGCACTGGGTGGGTGTTTGCCCTTGTTCTTTCCCTCCACAGCATCAGTTTCTGGCTTGTCATCACTCAGGGCTGTGGTGTGATGGGAGCCCAGCGCTGCTGTGCCCTGCCAGGGAGGTGGTGACTCAAGTGTGTTCCCATGCTCTGTCTGGAGACTCCAGCAGCAAGTTTCCTGTTTGTAGCCTATTTGATTATCATCACATTTTTTTAGTAAGTCTTCTCCCAGTGTGGGTGAGGCTAGATTCTTTGCTGAGCACCTGTCCTGAAGAGTATAAGGAGGCCACGGTAAGTCTGTAAACGACAGGAGGAATTTTTCTGGCTCCGTTTTTGACATGTCCCTGCTGGCATGAACCTGGCAGGGGTGGGAGAAGAGAGGTCTCTGAATCAAAGACACAAGGTAGAGCAGTGTGCTGGCATCTTGGGGGCGTGGGCCCTGGAGGAGCAGCGAGGACTGACTGGTGTTTTCCCTCGTGGACTCTTAGCAGGGCTGGCATGTCCATGTAAACTTCTGTTCTCTGCAGTGGGGGATGTGAGGCTGTCAGGTGGTGCATTTTGCTCACTGCTGATCTGCAGGCTTTGTGCCGCAGGCTTCGTGGTGGGACTTCTCTTCTGACCTGTGCCAGCAATGGGAGGATACCCATGAAATTGCTGCTTTCTTTCTTTTCTGTAAGACAGACCTCTGAAAGTAGAAAGCACGGTAGAACTGGGCATTTATGGGTGCAGGACACATCCATACCGGGGGGGGGAGTGTGGGGGGGTGGTCAGAGCGCCTGGTGCTTTTGTGTGGTGCTGGTAGCTGGCATTAGTCCCATGATGTGTCTAAACATATTACACTGCACATTCTCACTCTTCCTGAGCCTCCTACCAGCATTGTCACCAAGTCAGAAGGCACAACTCGGATCCCCTGTTGCTCACTCACATTAACCTGAGCCCCTCTCTCCCTTTTGCAGCAGAAGGTGCCTGCCTTTATCCTCAGCACTGCTCCTTGCACTGGAGCAGTTCATGCACAGGGTCTTACCAGGGACCCGTGTAGCGTGGAGGTACCCATGAGTCCACTGGTCTGCAGTTACTGCTCGTGTACCAGCTGGGCACGTTGTCAGACAAACTGCTGGTGAGCTGCATTTGTCTCTATGCCCATCTGATTCTTCTGTCCTCCTTGTAGACAGTTCTCTCCTCCGTAGAGTTTAGTGATCTCATCATTGACTGCTTTCTCTGCACGTTGATTCACTAAAGAAATGACCATGGGTGGATGGCTCAATATGAGGAGGGAGAGATGATACATTTTTTGCAGAGGCAATTCATGCTTTGTAGATCTATTTGTTTTCCAGAGGAGTCAACAAACATGTAGATTAGGTGATCCTGTTGCTACATTGTGTTTCGATTTCCAAACAGCTTTTGATTGGATCCATTAATAGTAGCTCATAAAGAAGCTCATAAGTCTCTTCTTTGGTTGGATGGCCTCTTGCGGATTAATAACTAGACAATCAGGAAAGTAGCAATACAGCTTTCACAATGGAGAAAAGTCACTAGTGCAGTTAAACAGGAATCCATAATGTGGCCTGGGTTGTTCAATATATTCCTAAATGACCAGAAAAAGGGTAGAGTACTCTAAGAAAGATTGGTGGTGACATCTAGTTATTCAGGATAATAATTCTTAGAACTGACTGCAAAGACTGGCAGGAAGATGCCATGATACCAAGTGATGACATGATAAAATGGCAGATAAAAATGCATGTTGCTGACTGCAGGGTAATGCGTGAGGGGGAGAAACAACACTAAAAATAGCTACATAGTGATAGGCTCTAAATTAGCTTTTTCTCAAGCTTTGTTCTGGATAGTTCTCTTCAAAATGCCAGCCCGTTACTTAGTGACAGTCAACAAAGCTAACAAGATTTGGGGAATTACTGGGAATGAAATAGAGAAGAAAACAGAAGATGCCATTATACAGTTATGTGGATCTGTAAGAGCTCTTAGATACAGGCAAGGAGTATCTTGAATACTTTGTGCAACTCTGCTCAGCCTGTCTTAGAAACAGCTCTCTACAACTGAAAAAAAGCCATAGAAGAGTGATCAGGATGGTCCTGGAACATCTTCTGTACAGATAAGACCAAAGCTCTTAAGATTTGAAAATTATTATGGGAAGGGGTGATATGACAGAGGCTTATAAAATCTTAAGTGTCAGGGAAGTGGTGAACAGGCAGTGAATCTTCTCTGTCTCTAAAAACACAAGAACTGAGGGGTAGCAAACAAAATAATCAGGTATCAAGTTTAAACCAGAAGGAATTATTCTTTCATGTAGCATGTAATTAAACTGTGATGTTCATAGCTAGAGGAGATAGAAGGTGCTGGAACTAATGGGCTCAAAGTGATTAGACAAGTCTGTAGAAGAAAAGAGCATCAAGGACTATGAGATATGAGGATGCAGTCAGTGTTTGCCACCGGGCTGCCTAAAGCAGGGAGTATGGGTATTGAAGGTGTTACATCTCTCTGCCTGATGCTTTCCCCAAGCTATTGACCCCAGCAGGAGATGGGGTGCTTGGGTAGGTGGCCTTTGGCTTGGCTTGGCTTCTCTTCCATCTAGCAGTTTGTCCACACTATCCTTGAGGTTATTGCTATGCTGACCTGACAGCAGAGGTAGCTGTGCTGTGCCAGGTTCTGAGCGACTGATGTAGGTTAGCTTGGTGTCTCTCGGGCATGGCAAACTTTCATAAACCTGGCTTACTTTGGCAGTGCAAATGCATGGTTTTGGTATCAAATCTGAAGGCGGGGCAGCCAGCAGAGGGAGGGACAAGATGCTTGAGCAGGTGATCATCATCCCCAGTCAATGAGCAACATGCAAGTGTGAAAGGTCAGCTGTGTGCAAGACAGAGCTGCGTCAACTCTCCCTGTTTAGTCCAAGGTGAGGTTTTCCCAGCTGTTTCAACCTTTGGAAATAAATACCTGCTTCTTTCACAAACCAGAGGGAATTATTTCAGATATGCTTTCGAAAAGCCAACATGTAGCTGTGTCAAACTCAAAAGGAACGTTTCATGCTGCTGTAGTGCTTGGAGCCACATCTGTCTTCATTTCACTGATTTCTGGTGGCCCCTGCAAGCTCAGCAGCTCCTCAGAGGCAGAGCAATCCCCCTGCTTTTGTGGAAGACTCACTGGGTTTCAGAAGACTCACTTGGTTTCAGAAGCCTACAGACAACAAGTCTCTGACTGTAACAGACCTTGCCAAGGCAGAGGAAGGTGGTTTGCAGTGCCTTGGTCCATCTCCGCACTGTAATGCAACACCACCTCATTTTTTTGTCTAAAACCAGTGGGTGGGAATGAAATCAATGTTTGCAAGTCTGTGACAGTCCAGAAGCTTTCAGCTTCTGCCAAAGTCCATCAGGTCACCCCAGGAATCCAGTGGAAATGTATATATGAATGGAAAGCACAAGACTGTTTTTCAGTAGAATTTGAAGGGCGAAGACTCCAGCTTTTTATATTCTCATTAACATTCATATTCTAGCAGAACCTGTACGGCTCAGCTGGGAGATCCATGCTCTGCTGTGCTGGATGCTGCTGGCGTAACAGTTCCTGCTCAGAGGAAACTTTAAGTTTAGAAGATAGTCAAAAAGCCGGGGGGGAGGGGGGGGGTGTTGGGTGGAAGTGAAGTGTGGGTAGTCCTAGGCAGAGGGAGTGAAAGAGGGCAATAAATTATAGGATGCCCAAACACTCCCAACAACAGGAACAATAGGGTGCTTTATTTTGGGCTCTTGAGTAACCACTTATTTTATTAGTGAATAAAAGTTAAAAATGGTGTTCTCTCAGAACTGCTGGGTAAATGTGTGGCAATTATTATGTAACTACAGAGGAGAAGTGCACCGTTTGCGCGTGCTGAAGGAGAAGTGTTGCCAGGCAATCTAGAGATTGCAAGGTAATTTTAATGTAAGCATACATAATTGTTATGTAATTTAGGAGACAATAATCATGCAGCTGCTTGAAGCTTCCAGTCATCACAGCAGCAAATGCATTGTTGCTGGCTGGCTTTTATTAAATTAGAAGTTGCAAACTAGATTCCTGTCAGAGCCTGCAAGGCATTAATCCAGGCCAGTGCACTGCCTTTGGTGCAAATGGCACATGGTGAGTGGGACGGGGCCGCAGGAGCCAAGCTAATGGGAAACGTGAGCTGGCCTTTTAAATTACTGGTGGTGGCACACGGTCCGTGGCCGCCGTGTGCCTGTGGGGACTGGACTCCGCTTGTTACATGTGACACTTGCCTGGGGTGAAGGCCTCCTGTGAGAGGGCTAGCGTTGGGGAGAAGTGTTTGGAGGGAAGCAAAGTCAACGTGATGAGAGCAGAAACATCCCATGCTGAGTGGGAAGCCTGGCTTAGGCATTAAGGGAGGCAGGGGCAGATGCACTGGAGAGAGCTGAGAGCTCCCGCATCCAGGCAATGGCATGGTGCTGCCTTTCTTTGTTGACTGCTTTTGGCTGGGTTTCTGGGTTTAGTGTGTTTAATACCGGGAAGTGCACTTTGATACATGCATGGTTTCAGCCTCATTCACTGATCAATGAAGAAACAGAGGCAGGGTCAAGGTCTGAGAGTCAGGGAGATCTGCCTATGTAGAGTATCCCTTCCTCTGGCCCACAAACTGCTGGGAAACTATATTAAGCTTAAGTGTTGTAATATTACTGGTTCACCTCTTCTGTTTTTGTATGCCTGTCTTAAACCTGGGCTCTGTTATGCGGACTACTTCAGGAGTCATTTAGAGCACTTGCAAACTTTAATTCCCATCCTGGTGAAAAGGGCCTTACGAAGGAAAGTGCTTTTCCTGCTTGCAGGTCTTCGCCAGCACTGATGGCATTGCACACACACCCTCGAGAACTGGGGAGGCAGGCTGTCTGCTTGTTGTAAGTACCACTGGAGTGGTAATTCCAGAATGTACTTAAGTGCTTTGGATGGAAAAGTTTTTCTGGATTATTTGTATCATTAACTAAAGCATGTGATCAAGCCTCTCTGTGAATTGGGGATATGTACAATTACCTCCCTTTCCACTTGTAAATTCCCTCTAGTAGTGCTTATCTGGGGTTATTTAAGCTTCAGTCTCCCTTCTAGTAGGGCAAACATTGCTTTCCCAGTGATACTCAGCAGAAACAAATGTGCTGGATAGTGAATAGTCACTGAAGGAGTTAGCAGCTGCAGCAGGAGTCAGTCCTGAAAGCTGGGAGGTGAGTATGGTGCTCCCCTGCAGAGCCAGGCAGCTGCAGGTCAGCCCAAGGTACCTCACAGATGGGACCCACCAGCAGTGCCATCCAGGCAGGTGTCCAGCTGTGAACCCTTCAAACATGCCTTTCAGCGCCCTGAGTTCAGTGGCTCAGGCATTTCCTCGGCCAAAAGTTGTGTTTTTATCTAATAGCCTCTGATACTGTTCCATTCATTTGTCTTGTCCAGTCCCTTTTTAAACTTGTGTAAATCTTTATCTGCTACCTCCTACCTACATACTGTGGCAAGCAGTTCCCATTTGGGGTTGAAGCTGATCCTGCAGGTTTCAGCTGATGCCAGGAGTGACATGAACAATCATGCCCTCTCTGTGCCACCCCTGGTTTATAGGCCTCAATCACATCTTACTTCAAGGGTGGCTTTTCAAGGCTGAGAGTCCTTGTCTGTGCCAAGTGTCCTTCCACCCTTTTGACCATCTGTTAGAAAAAGCTAGCAGTCCTGGAGCCCCCCAAGCCTTATTAATTAAGGGCACAACAGTATTTCAGAGCTGTCTTCTACAGTAAATGTGGCTGAAAATACTTACTGCAGGAGCTGACATATCCCTGCCCCCCAAAAAAGCCTCCAGGTTTGCAGGACAAAGACAGTTATTATGCTGTTTTACTTTGGATATCCTGGATATGGTGATACCTGAATACGGGTTTGACTTCTTGAAGGCAGTAAAAATTCCTTCTGGATTGACTCAGATGACAGACTGACACAAAATTGAGTGGGGAAGTAGACACTCTGGAAGGGAGAGCCACCCTGCAGGAAGATCTGGATGGGCTGGAAGACTGGGCTAACAAGAACATTATGAAGTTCAACACGGACAAGTGTAAGGTCTTGCACCTGGGAAAACATAATCTTGGAGTGCAGCACAGAGTGGGATCCACCCGGCTGGAGAGC
>VZTL01003178.1:182270-231492 GCA_013400535.1 Scopus umbretta | reverse complement strand
TCAACTACTCTGAGAATGGAATCACTTCACTCAGCCCTAACAGGACTAACAACGTGGGAGGTGTAATGAAATGCCTCCAGATTCCCAGCCTTGTTTAAGCACATGTAAAGCTCAGAAAGCTGTAATACATGATCACTTATGTTACTTAAAGAATATTATAGTTCAGTAGCATGTTGTATGGGATCTTTGGTAAAGAAATTGTAAGCACTTTTGAAATTGTGTTTCTATAGCAATTTTTAAAGTAGTGGATTGAGCTGGCTTTTGCCCTGTAAGCTTTATTGCAGCCTGTGATGCACATCTTGTTAGTGTCTTTTCTTTCAACTTGTATCCTCTTCATTCCAAAGTAAAACTGATACAGTAACAGAAGTATCTACTGAGAGTCTGGAGGATGGCCATTTTCTGCCAGCTCTGGAGGCTTGCTTCGTTTCTGTAGGTCTTGCTGGAACTACTTGTCTGCAGAAGGCTTGTGCAGCGGCTGTCAGCATCAAATTGAGTAATTCAAATAAAACAAGCTTTTCTCAAGCCCTTAATAGCAAAATACCATAATGTTAGAGAAGAGTTGAATACTACTGGTTTTTTTCAGTAAAGGAGAACCAAAGAGTATCTGCAGAGGCAGTTAGAGAATTTTTCCCTGTCTTGTTTGCAAATAACTTCTATTTTTGGAAGTGAAAATCAATTCTTACTTTTAAGAGCAAAGGCTCTTACCTAGTTTTCTGGCTACGGTCACATAAAAATCTCTCTGCTACTAATTTCATGATTTTGTTTCCCTTCAATTATCTATCATTTGTTTGTTTTACTGGAGGTCTACTCATTTGCACATTCCCTGTTTGAGTGTACTGCGAGATATTCTTGATATGGTGGAATTATTTCCCTGCTTAGCAACGTATCTCAAGTTAGTGTCAGCAATTGTACGTATAATGCAGGCATTCTGACGGACTTTTAATAAACCTGTTTAAATACAGCTAGCCCTGTGGCACTCCATAAATGCACCCTGCAATTCAGTGCATTCCTGCTTATCATTACTCTTCACTAATAGTCTTTTTGCTAATTTCAATCCCTGCAACAGTACTGCTGTCGAAGCCAAGGCAAATTAATTTTCCATCCTATTTAATGTTGATAATCTGTATCAAATGCTTTATTAAAGACAAGATATTGTACATAATTATTAAACAGTATTCATTTAGCATTACAAACTTTGCATTTGGTAATCAGAAACAGTTGTTCCAGGAACTTGACCAGTGCTTGAAAGGTATTTAATTGTTATTTAACGATAAGTTAAATACAATAAGCAAATTAAATAAATAACTAACAATAAGTGAGGTACTTTGCAGTGGGGAACTTGCATTCAGAACAAAGGAAATACTGTGTTTAGGAGCTTCAAACGTAGACTTTGAACATAGTCTCTGTGACATTGTCTTCTGCCACGTCAAGCACCAGGAATTTAATGCTCTTTACATATCCTTGCAGTGAAAATCTGTTTTTTGTCTAACAAGTGTGTGTTGTTTCAGACTCCATGACAGAAAGATGTGTATAATAGGGCTGAGCATCCTGATGGAATTGCAGAACCGACCGCCTGCAGTGGATGCTGTGGCTGCCCAGATTGTCCCTTCAATCCTCCTCCTCTTCCTGGGCTTAAAACAAGTTTGCGCCTCACGAGAACTCACAGAACATGAGGATCATGCTAAAGATGAAAAACACGTTGCAGAAGATAATGGTAAAATCTCCCCTTTTCACATTGTGGATTTTGTCTGGATTTAATTTAAAGGGGGTAAGAAATTGCAGTTCATTTTTAAGACTCATTAGTCTGCTGAAAATAGCTCGGCTTACTGGGTGCTTGAGAGATCATCTTAGGAATTGATTTTTCCTCCCAAAATGTCATCAAAACGTTTCAATGTATTAGAGCTAACACTTTGTGAAAGGGTAGTATTGATTTAAGAGTAACCACAAAACTTGCAAGTCCACTTTTCTGGGTTGTGAGTGTGCTCTGTCTTCTCACATAGCCAGCAGGAGTTTGCCAGGACTGCACTGGTTACATTCTTGATTCCTGGAAAGAAGCTGTTCCTAGTACCCAACTATTTGAAAGACCTGTTTGGTTGAACTTTGAAGGAGATCCTAGCAAGTCTTCTTTGTCCAAATGGAAAGTGATTTGCAAAGTGGGGTTTGAGACAGCTGAGGTTCCTGGACCTCTTATTGCTGTGTCTGCAAGAAGAGAAAAAACATCAAAGAATACCTTGTGGAGGGAATTGTGGGGAGTCAATTTTACACAGCATTGCAGGCAGATGTGTGTGGCTGTATTTGACTTGGAACAGGAGATAGATGGTTTGAGGTCTGAAAATTAGATTGGATGTAAGCAGATTATGTAATCCACTCAAATTTCACACATGATTGTTCTGTAATGGAATTACAGAATTCTTCTCAATGCATAGGGATGAAGTATGGAAACAGCACAGTAATTTTCAGATCTCTGTCCTGTGAGTCAGTCCCTGCTTGTTGCAGATACAGTACTCTTTATTCTTCCTAAACTGTTAACACGAGAAGAGCTGAAGTTTTGGAATTGGAGGGGTATTTTTAAAATCTTGATTATAAGTCAGAAATATTTTTCTTTAAGTGAGAGGTAGCACTGTTTAGAATTGCGTGTTGGAGTTGCATTTAATTCAGAATGTAATAGTTGTTTCATAAGCGGAACGGAAGGTAAAGCTAAGCAAAAGATGCTATTTTGTTTGTTCAAGTAAAGGAGCACTCCAAAGAATAACAGGCAGACATTTGGTCTACATCTGGTTTTCTCTTTGTTTTCTGTCCATTTGTGAAGTCTATGCAAGTCTCTATTTGTTCGTAATTTAAAAAGCACGGTGATGGAACACTTTGTCAAAGACACATTTCCTCAAAATTTTTGGGTCCTAGAATTGCACAATGACTGCATAAATGAAAGAAGAAAAAAGATGGCAGTTTCTCATTCCCCTGGTGTGCTTAGAAACAGAAATTTAACTGATCTTGAACGTAGGAAGCATTTTAACAGCTTCATTTTTCCAGTTCTTCTAAGATTTTGGGGGAAGGGTGATAACGGAGAGTCCCCTTTCCAGCCAAAACCTAGATTTATTAATTGTTCCTCATTCATAAGTCATTGTTTCCTTATACTTTTATACACTTTATTTTACAAAACACATCAATGCTTCTGCAGAAGAGATAACAAGTGATGAAGAGGAGACAAATGAAGTGAGCCAGGCGATGCAAGAGAACCATGGTGGAGGAGGAGGAGGAGGAGGTGGTGGTGGTGGTGGAGGAGGTGGAGAGGAAGAGGATGAAGATGATGATGATGATGACTGGGATGAAGATGCGTTGGAAGAGACTGCTCTTGAAGGGTTCAGCACACCTCTTGACCTTGAAAATGGTGTTGATGAATACCAGTTTTTTACACAAGCACTTTTAGGTATGTGTTTGCTAGTTGGCAGAATGATATGGTGAATTAGTTTGGAGATGTTTATAATCATCACTGGGAAAAACTCTTGTCTTTGTTACGAGTAATAATTTAGATTATTGAAACTGGAAAATGTGATCTTGCTTTCTAATGTTAGTCCTAAGATTTTTTTTGGCTTACAAGTACTGCAAAAACCAAATGGTAGCAAATACAGCCAGAGATTAATTCGCTTCATGTTCTCATTCAGAACTTTTCAATCACAGCCTAAGTAAGTGGGACTCGGTCACCAGAGGGAGTCCTATATATAGAAGTATTTGTCACTTTCTAGATGTTAAATCACAATGGAGAAATTATTTTCTCCCTTTCCTGTTTGACTAATCCTGTTGCTTTTAGTTTTGATATGAGTTTTAAATTAGAAGATTCACTTCAGTCCATGAATAATGGCCACATGGTTAACTTTCTGATTCAGAAAGCAGGGGATGTAGTTAAGTTTCCCAAAATGGATTGCCTCTATTACAGTGGGGACTCGGTGCTAAGAAAACTGAGAGGAATACTGAACCTGTTTTGCAGTGCAAATTCTGTTCTAAAACCAACCGGGGATCCCGTATGTTTCCTTTTGTTCTGAAATCAACTTGCAACGTAACCTGCTAATCGCGTTTCATCCATTCCTGTTCTGACAGCGGTGCAGAGCCGAGATGCAGCCTGGTACCATTCGCTGACAGCACCGTTGAGTGAGGATCAGAAGAAACAGCTGCAGGAAATCTATACATTAGCAGAACACCGGCGAAATGCGGCAGGTGAGTCACTTCTCTGGGGCCATTTTATCTGTTGCAGGGATGTTGGAACTGCATCTAATCTGTAACAACAGCGAGAATAAACCTCTGTGCTAATTAACATTTCCTGACAAGCATGAGTAGGATATTGTGCTTACATTATCCCGTGCCTGGAAGTGTGTGTTATTCAGAGAGATTACTGTTGCTCCTAATTAATTGCTTTATCATTGACATGTGCTGCTGTTTGAACAGGGTATGAACTAGTTTTGCACAATCTGACATTTGAAATGAAGAGCAAATTAAAGCAATATCTAGCTGTCAGCCAGACATTTGATGAAGATTACTATGGATTGTTATGTGTTTAACAGTTTTGTAACTTTTTAACCTCTAACATTGCCTTCACAGTCAGTGTAAGGTTTTAGATGTTTAGAAAGCTTTCATTGTGGAGAATAAATTCACATTTAATCAGAGAGCACCCAGAATAGTGTAACATAGACTGATTCTGTAGCGGATTAATTTCTCAGCTCTGTTGTAGAGGCGTGTGCATTTATGCATTTAGAGAAAATCTGAGTGTAATTTATTACTGTCACTGCATTTAGGGAATGAAATTTTGACTCAACTAGAGTTTTTGCCACAAGTTTGCATTCTTCGCTGAGCTGTATTGTCTCTGGCAAAAGCATTCTCTGTAGACTATTTTTCATATCCTTTCCCTTCTTTGAATTCTAGAGACTAAGACAATAGAACAACAAAGTGGCTACACATTTGACAACAAAGGACTGATCACAGCATTTACCTTTTCTGGAAGTACTCCTGGTGGCAACTGAAGGATCAGCTACAAAGTTCAATGGGAAGGGTCTCATCGTTACATTTTCTTGAAATCATCGTGACTTCTGAGTGATAGGGGAGGGTAATTTAATGCTGCTGAAGGTTTTCTGGAAAATAGCAGTGTGCTTCCCCCACCAGAATGCTCTTTCTAACCAGCTACTGTAATGTACAAATTCTTGTGGTGTTTTTATAATTTGATGGACTGAAAGGAAACAGTTGTCCTTAAGGAACCTGAATGACTGGGAGGGGCCAGGCCGCATCTAATTGAGTTGCACTTCTCAGGTTTTTGCTGTGCAGAATTGATAGATTCATATGGATAACAGTGCCTTCTGTTGTACATGGATTGCCTGAACAAATGGATTTTGGAGTGCATTATAATTTTTTAAGTGTAAGGACATTTCTTGATACACTGTAAGCCTTGGTTCCATGTTTTCCAGTCACCTGCTTTTTACTACTTGGTTTCATTGTTTGTTGGTTGCATACACATTGCTGGATCCAGAACATGGTCTCATCTTCCCTTTTTGGTGCAGACCAAATGTGTAGAGGGAGGTGTCTGTTGGAGTTGCAAAGCATACACTGGTTACGTCAAAGGGTGTTAACAAAATTGCAGATTTTCCCTTGATGCAGTAGTCTTAAATTATTTCTCTTAGCCATGAAATCAACTCGCTTGAGTTATGATGGCATGCATGGCAGGTGGCTACCGTAAATCTACACTGATATTACCTCCTGCTTGGGCAAGTGGTGTGGCCCTCGCATGTAGATGTTCTACATGACAACTTTTTATTTCCACTATTTTTGATGAATATTGGATTTTACTTGGGATTCTATAAACCTCTTTTCTGTTTTTATTCATTCATTACCATTCCAGTGGTAGTACTGAATAATGTGGTACAAAATATTTACAATATTTTATTTATCTCGATAGAAAAAAAACAGCTCAAAACGTATTTCTTCTTCCTCTTACACTTCTGTGATTGAATTTCTGGTCTGCATTCCATTTAGCTGTTCTTGTCCCATGCTGAAATTTCATTATCTGCCAGATTCTTTCCTAAATTTCAAAGACTGGTTTCTCATCAATTGGAACACATATAACCAGGTGTTTGTGAATATGTTCATTTAGTGAGAAACTGGTAGCAGTACTAATTTGAATAGGTGCTGCTCCTTTAGATCTTTTGGGATCGCAGTGGTGTAGCCCAGGTAAGTAGGGGTGCTTTAGAATGTGAAGTTTGGATTGGAGATAAAATGTTTAGACCAGATTTTGTCTCTATGTGTTAATTTCTTTATGACTTAAAAGTATTTACCGAGCAATTCTGAGCACATACTGATAATGTATTCCTTTAGAGCAGTGCCCCAACAGGGAAGTCGACGCCCTTCCCATACCCCATCAAATTTTCAACAACTGTAGCGAATTACAGGTTGCTGGCCCTGCACTGTGCCGAAGCTTTCATTTTTTTATATGTCAGAGTAATTATAATTCAGGCTGATAAATCTGAAGGGCTCTACGCCTTTGCTTCTGGAAAAGGCCAAAGTGTCTCTGCCTGTTCCTTGCCCCGTCCCCTGGAATTTTCTCAGCCTGGCAGCTGTGGGGCAGAAGGTTCCCCGCTGCTTTCCGTTTTCCTGCACCCTTGTGTCAGACTCTCTCTGGTGCTGTTCTCTGCTGCTGCTTCCCCCCCACCCTGCCCCCAGCAGCTGCAGAGTAACGTTGGCCTGGTTCATGTAGGTTTTCCACTGCTGCTACTCATTTAATAGCAACAGTGAAAATTTCTCTCTGTTAGGTCTGTTGCACATATGGAAACCTGTGAGAATTCCAGGGTCTGTATTTCCAAAAGGGAACAATACATTGAGCTGCATTGGACAGGCTCTTTAAGCTCAAGCAGCAGAGGGCTTGGGACACCCTTTATTTTGAATCTCAGGCCATAAAAATTATAGGTCACTTTTGCTAATTTAGGCTTGGGGGTGTATTGACTGAGATGGTAAGAAGGCATTACATCCAGTTTGTTGGTGGGTTTCTCAGAAAGCAGAGAAGTTTTGAAATGCTTCAGGAATTTAAGAAACGTTTTTTGGAAGTTAAGGACTTGGACAACTTCTCTCTTACCTGACAATTGAAGTTAAGTATTAGGCAGGTAAACTATGTAAGCCCTTTTTTTTTTTTATTGAAAAAAAAAAGAAATTGTCGAGTTGGGTTTCTTTCAAAGCCCATTTGCCTTCTCTGCAGCGGCATGCAATGTAGAAGAGCAATTTATTTTTTCTTCTGCTAATGAGGTTGCTTGCACAGTCGCAAGCTAATATTTAGGAGTTAATGCGTTCAAGGAAAAATCTGCTTTTGCATAGCATCATCTTTGTGTCACTCAGCTGAACTATGGCTGCTCCCTAGTTCTGCTTCTTGTATACTTTTCAAATCAACTGCCAAGAAAATTTCATCCAGATGTTTCTTACGAGGGGTTTAATCAGCAGCATGGAGTCAGGAATCTTTGTTGTCTGTTTTGCAGTGGGGGTCAGAGGTGTCTGAGGGGATGGCATGTAAAAAGGTTAAATGCCCTTCCCTTCCCAGGAGATTCATGAGCAAATGTTTCTACTGGCAAAAGCAAATGTTAATTATTTTATTCCTTTTTTTGAAAAGGGTTTTCATCCAAAAAGATTTATTGGGCTCTAGCCTCCACTTTAACATATGGTTCTCTTTTAACATGATAAATATCCATTTGTACATGATCATAAATAGGTAATGGATTTTAGGATTTCTATCTGAGCTGTGTCCAGCTTTGTACTACATTAAAGGGAGAGTAACACAAACGTGCATTACTGTCTCTCTTCAAAGCCAATCGTGGAATATCAGATACCAGCATCGGCCATCGAAGCGTGATGTATTTGCCGTTGGAAGTACAAAGAATCATGAATGTATTGTAAAATAAAACAAAGGCTGGTAACCTATGTTGCCCCATGCCCACGTTCCCAAAGTGTGAAGGTGACTCATATGGGCACCATGGAGGCTTTACATAGGAAATTAGCATTATGTAGGTTCTAATCATAGCAAATGTTAACTTACATGATAAGCTGCTTTTTCAGATAAAATTAACTGAACCTGGGTCTTGAATTGCATATGCTGTTTTGTCACTCTTGAAAGGAAAGTAAGAATCACCACAGGTTTTGGCTGCTGCTTTTTGCTTTCAAAGTTGAAGTCCTTGGTTCGTTTTCATTACAAAGCAAAATCTTTAACCAAAACAGCCAGCTCCAGGAAGAGTGCAGACTATCAAGCTAAGGAAAAAGCTAAAAAAACCCCAAACTCCAACAATCCCCCACAACCCACATGTGCACAGTCTGACTGAAATAAAAGTGCTTTGGGAGTGTAAGTCAAAATATCTAAAGAATGTTACACAAAATTATATTGTGAGATTCTTTGCTTTAGGGAGAAAGGCTGCCTGCAGGGTGTCAGGGAGACATGGAATGGACTGCTTTAGGACATGCCCTTTGCCTGTGAAGTCCAGGCAGTTTGTGACCTGGATTCCATCACACATTGTAGAGGAGAGAAGGTAGGACAGAAGAGGATTTTTTTTTTTTTTTCTAAATTATAAAGCAAGAGTCTGTCTTGATACTTTCGTGAGCCAAAGGAATTGTAGACAACATGAGTCATTAACTGTCTTTTGTTTCTGGAATACTTTTCAGCCTTTTTTCTTCCCTACTTTCCTTCTGTTTGCCACCCACTATTTCAGGGAATATTCCAAATACCTGAAAAGGTAAAGCATAAACAGTTTTTTAAAAATCCTGTTGTTCTTGAAGCAACACAACCTATCCATTGCATTTCTATCTATAGAACAAAGTCTCTCATTTGACATATGCAGATGATGCAGAGCTACAAAACCCCCTCACTTGTGCCTGTGGTTTTGATGAGTCTGTGATTTACTTCCTAATATGGGTACTTTGAAATCCTCACACCTTGTACTGAAATCTGCTCAAAGGATAGGCAAAAATGCACTATGCAATGGAGTACCCAGTCCTGGTTCTGAGATATGCCCTCATCAATCTTTTGATAATGTTTGACAGTCAGGTGGTCAGTTCTTCAAGGATCTCCGTCTCTGACTGAGGACATTCTTCAAGTCCGAGAGACTCTGTATCTTCGCAGGTGGACAGAGAATCGTATTTCCCTCATTGCAGCAAAGCATCCAGCAGACATGGCTATCAATGTCTTGATCTTATGAGTGAAAATAGCACTCTTCTCTCGGGTGTTTTACCCCAAATGGATGGGATACAGTAGAGACAGATGGTCCCAGTCTGTTGAAGGAAGGCAGACACTATTCCAGATAACAGAAAGTCTTAGCATAAAGAGGATATATGAACAGGCCAAGCTGCTGGCTTTTGACATCCCTTCCGCTGCTACTACTTATGTAAAACCAATCAAACAAAACCAGTGTAGAGTGAAAGAGAACTAAAGCAGTGCTTGTGCACTAGGCAGGTAGACATTTCCCTGGGTTGTGGATCTAATCCCAGTACCCACTGCAAAGGCACTCAGATATTTTTCAAATGGAATATGCAACCTCTGTATGGATATCCGTACCCTGAATCTGACAGCCATTAATGAGAGGTAAAGGCTTAATGTGATTTTTCTCTGGCAGAAAACAGATGCACCCCTTTAAAAAGTCTGGGAACCTCTTGTCCTTCCTGATGTGCAATCACCAACAGGAGAGAGTCAGTGGGATTACGGCCTTTCTTAAAGATTGTCAGCATATCTCCTACTAACGTGCTGCCTAAAAGGCTCCATGTCTAGGGAGCTAACTGATGAACCTCTCTCTGACTAAAGAGGGGAGCAGCAGTTTAGAGAGAATCTGCACGCATATGGAATTGTGATGAATTGGGAAAGCGTCCATTTAAATTGAGGCGATGCGTTTGATACGATCTCAGATCTGCAGCGTTCCCGATGGTCCCTGAATCTTCTAGAGGAGCGTCTAAGAACTTTGTCCCATGCCTTTCTCCAGGAAAAGAATGTGCTTGGGCAGCCCCAAATTTGATGTGATGCTTTGAACTTGTCCATCTCAGGAAACTGAGTTGAAGGCGGTATATTAATGCTAGGATTCTCTTTAAAGGCTGTATAGAGGTTCACAATTTTAAGAGCTTGGCTGTGTGCATGATGGGGTAGGAGATGAACTTTCAGATGCATTGATTTCTCAAAGGTGAATACAACAGTGTCAGCTTCAGAATTCACCTGAGGTGAATGGAGAGTGTTGGTCAGGGGCTGCCTGCTGGACCATCCAGGATTGTGTGAGATGAAGTGAAATGCAAAAAGTGAAAAACTACTTGATAGTTGAAGCTGTTGAGCAATAAAAATGAATGTGTTCTTGAAATGGGATTTTAATATTATGTTCAGGTATGTTTTAATTTTCAGATTTCTTGCCCTTACACAAGATACAAAGTTACTACGTGACATGGAGGCCTATTGATTTTTCACAGGACTGTTTACCATTGAAGGTGTTTATCCAAGAATTGTTTCTCATTTTTAGATATTTCAACGGGTTTGTTAGTAAAGTTGCACATATCCCTCTTTCACTACTTTCCACGCACAGAGATCTTGGAAATGAACTTAACAAAACGAAGAAGAGCAGTGCTTTTAAGAGAGAAGACTACGCATAAGCAGGTTATTTTTAGAAAACAAGAACTATGGCCTCTGAAAAAAATATGAAACAATAAATATTTATACAAAAGTGCACGAAGTAAAGAAATTTATATGACAATATAAGCGAGGCTCCGTTCTTTGATCACAGCTGTAATATTTTTTTTTCATTGCCAAACAGTGTGTGAAAATTGCTTTTGATTGCATGTGCTGTGGTAGTACGCTTAACATAAATCACCTGAAATGTGTTCGGGCTCCAAAAGAGACCAAAGAAGCCGTGCAGATTTCTTTTGCTCTTAAAAGCAAAGATACGAGCCCATGCCTGCAGTGACTAGAGGGAGACTGCTACGTGCTACATTAGCAGCTTGGATTGCAGGATCATCACCTTTGTCAGAAGCCTAAAATACTAAACTGTGGGTTGGCTTTGAGGGCAAGAATTGACAAACGCAAAACATGCATCGATGACAAGAAGAACCTCTTCCTAGCTTAAAGAATTCTGTACAGTGTTCTCTTAAGCTGTGCTGAATTTGCTTTAAAAATAGTAATAAATCTTATTGCTTAGGTCGAATGTTACATCTGTTGTGCATTTATATGGGAGGAATAATATTTCTTAAAAAAAGTAACATGCCACCTACCAAGGAGCCCAATCTCCTTTTACAGCCTCTCTTTATACAGCCATAAAACTTATTTGCAAGAACACCCCAGAACTGATTTTAAACAAATGCATGCATTACCCAGAATTAATACCTGCGTTTGTGTAGCAGTGTGTGTATGGTAATCTCAGACTTGTGAAGGCAACTATTCACATGCACGCTTTGCCTGCGAAAGAGCGTAACTGATGTTTGATGTAGAGAAGATCGTTACGGATCATCCAAATACAGTTCTCAAAATACCAAACTAGTGAAGAGCGTCGTCTTGCAGTCCTGAGAGAGGGGGTTGCACCAGAGCTTGGGCCAGTCTTCTGTGCATGGAATTCATAAAGGAGGTGGTTTTACCAAGCCTCCACAGGACAAGAGATTAATCCTGCTGAAACTGCAAGCCTGCTATTTGTATCAGCGGAGGACTTCCCCGACAGTGAGTTGCTGAGGGAGCCTGTTTGCTGAGTTGCACTGATTGATAAAGCTTGCCCTTTTCTGTATGGGGCACTTCTGTGAATCCTCCACAGTATCTCCAAGAGGAGTGGTTAGTGGCCCATTTTTATAACTGGGGCGGTTGAGTTAGTGTAGTTTGCCCAGAGCCATAGCAGTGTGTTGCAGCTGGCATGAGAAACGAAAATCCTGGCTCTGTAGAATTGTCTGGAGTTTTGCCATTGGCTCTAATGGAGCCAGGATTTCGCCCAAGAAATTTGTTAGGGTCTAGTGTTTGGATCACTGCTAATATCTTCCAGAGAAGTTCTGCCAGAACTTACTTAATTTATGAAATTGCTTAGTAACAGTGAGTTCCTCTACTGAGCTGCAGTTGTCATCTGTCTAGCAGTGACTTTTTTTTAATTGTGTCTTGTGTGGGTTGCTTGGTATGATGAGCTCTCCTGTAGAAAAATGGTTCTCAGCTAGGTGATAAATGACATCCCAATTGCTAATTCCTCTTGAGGCTTTGAAGTGAACCTGATGACGGGGGAGCAGAACTCCAGGTGACCTGCGGTGTCATCTGTACCACGTTATCAGGGTGTTGGGAAGCTTGTAGCCTCTCTGCAGGTATGAACAAACATGCAGGATTGCTTGTGAAGTGGTAAGTTATGATTGCCACTTTTAACAGGCTCCAAAGAGTATTTTTTATCGAAGTAAATACATGGCTTCTATGCTGCCTCCTGCCCTCTGACAGAGCATTGATCTTCTTTTAGCTAGAATCACATTCGTAAACTGAATTCTAACTCCAGATCTCTTAAAATGGTAATTTCTTTTGGTTGGTCCCCGGCAAGGGTGAAAGATGATCAGTGTTTGTTTTCTCTTGTTATCAGGTGTCTTAAATGAGTAACTTAAACAATTTAATTACCCGTTTGATTAAATCACTGGGACTTCAACCAGTCCCATGCAGTTTCCTACTGAATTTTTGTTTTTTCTGGCAAAGCTCAAGCTACATGGATTTGTGTGCACATCAGGAAAACTCTCCATAGTCATGTACATGAGAATCAGTGTAAAATATATAGAGAAAGTCTGGAAAGGTCATATCAGAATATGAATAATGGATGTTTTCTTTTTTTTAAAGATACTTGCCTTCTACATCTCAGCACCTTGTAGAGCTGAGTACGCAACTGCAACAAATAAGAGTGCCTTAAGCAGCTTCAAAGTCTCCCTACTCTATTAGATATAAATAATCCATACTGTCCTCTTTAGCACAACATACTTTGACTTGCACCTGACTGCCTTGACAGGTTGTTGTGCAAAGTGCGATAATGGAGCCAAATGGCTGCACCTTTGTGTAGGGATTTGACCACAGCCGTGGAGCTGACACTCACACCTCAGTAGCAGTTGTGGCTGTGCTGTGGAAGTGCTACGTCTGTATGGAGAAAGTATACCCTGTGTCCTGTTTTCCTCCTGCCATAAGTATCTTTCTGGAGGATGCAAAACGGCAGCAAGAGTAATTGGAGAACACCACAATGCATCTGAACATGCACTGAACAGAACCAGCTATCACCGTCCATTTCTATGTATAGACCACTCGGAAATGTGTCGGCATGAAGCGAGATTAAACGGACACATGGAGTCCAGTTCCTCAGTACAACAAGGATCCTAGTTGTTGGATGCTGCCAAACAAGACTCAACTCAGTTAGGGTGAACAGCATGATTAGCTCAATTTGTATTACTGTTTTGAAGAAAGACTGACAGGTTCTGTCTGCATCATTGTGGGGGGCAAAAAAACAACCTGGCCAAGAGAGAGTCCATGCACGAGAAGTCCCCCAAGCATTGATTTCACTGGAAGAGCAAGCATGGAAATTGGTCCAACAAAGAGTTACTACTTCTGATGTTCAGTTATGGAATATTTATCCCATTGTATTGTTAATCAAACTGTTTACTGTTCTCATGAAGGTAGGACTAAGGTAAGGAGGTTGCTAATACTTTCCCATTGCGCTCCTCTGATCTCTAAGTACAGCTGATTTCAGAAGCCAGGGCCATCTGAGCCACCAGGCTGGAGGATCTAAAGGACTTCCCTGGCTGCCAAAGGTCGTTCTGTCAAGAGGGGAGAATTCTGCACAGTCTCAGACTGCCCCAGTTCTTGTGGTTGCTTCTTCCTAACCGTTGCAAAAGGTGAATTGGATTGTTTAATGGGATTTTCTATTGCTTAGTGATTGATACTCTTCTAATAAAATACACATACTGAAAAACCACCGTCACTGCGTGGCTGAAGTAGCAGCTGTTTGTGGTTGCAGATCACCCCTGGCTGCCTGTCACAGAGGGGTGGGGGAGAGTGCTTGTGAAGGTCTCCCGTCTGCTCCGATCAGGCTTTGTTGCCCTCTCGCTTTGCTGCCTGTTGTATAGCTTTAGGATGCAGTAGTCTTCCAGGGCATCAGGATCTCGCCTTAGATCTTCCGCTTCTGCTTTTTGTAAACAAAGAAATATTCTCAATCATGATTTTGGATTCCTCTGTCTTCCTCCTCTCGCATGTGCACCTCTTGGGTGGTTTGTGGCTGCTGTCTGCTGAATTAGGAAGAACTGTGGAGTGATGCCAGATTTTTCTGTTGATGGATATTCCCACAAAGCATGGATTATTTATCACAAGATTCTCTTACTATTCTGCTTCTTTAGATACAGTATTGTGTAAAATGTTTTCAAATAGATTTTGAGGAATTTTTTTCAGCATTTCCGGACCCAATTACTGAATCAAAACCCAAATCCTGACTGAATGAAATTCTGTAGCTGTACAACAGGTCGGGGAAGATACAGAAAACGAGGCAAACAAATCCAAGGTTAACTATGACAAGAAAAGAGAGTATTGCTTTGTTTATAGACTGTAAATACTCAGTTTATAGCTTCATATTCTTGCTCTGCTCCTCATTTTAGGGGGCAAAAAAAAGTTTTAATTTTCTTTTACTTTTCATTTGGGAATGGACTTGTAGCTGACTTAACTCCAGATTTTACTTTATGACAGTACTGCTGCAGGAAAAAAAAAAAAGCAAAGCACCAGCTACTTAAAAATAATGTCAAAGGACATGTGCTAGTTTATTTTGTTGCCATTTTTGTGGCTTTCATCCAAGGTCACTTGTGTTACGGGATGCCTGAGTCCAAGACCTGTTCTACTGCAGGAGATTGCCTAACAGGACACTAACACTTCATAATCTAATGAACTTCCAAAGCCATATTAAAGCACTGGGAAGCATTTCATCCTTTCCTGAATGACTTCTGTTTCACTATATAATTTTGTATATCATTTTCTTTCTGTTTGAATAATATCCCCATTTTGGTTGAAGAAGAATAAGGGGGAAAATGACCAACTGTGGGTATGACCTTTAAAGAGACACAGGTGAGCACTTGTAAGTGTAGTGCTAGTGGGGAGACAGGTGGTGTGCTTATTTTATTCCCTGATTTTAGGTGCCTAATTTACGTTAGGAGGCTTATCTTGTTAGGCTTCCGTAGGAGAGTGGGGGACAGCCAGAGTTGTGCTTCTAAGCCATAGGATGCTCTAAATCACCCTCTGGCAAAGCCCGCTTCCTTCTCGTAAAGCGAACTCAGGGAAATGAACCATCCAGGTTGGGTGGGTAATTCTGCTAATGTGAGTACACCCCCGCTGGGTTTATTTGGAGGGGAAAGAGAAACACTCGGGAGGATTCTAACCCACAACAGTTAGAGAAGAAAAACTCTCCGCTTCTTGTTTGCTGATTGTGTGCAAGTGTACAGTCAGTTTTGCTGATGCACGGGATAAATTCTGAAACACGGGAGGAATTTGATGCATATGCTTTGTCTTGCTGCAATAAATTACAGTCTTTTCTTGCCTGGGAACTGAGCTATAGCTTTTCTTCTGTTTTACAGTGTGTTAAGTTGCCTTAATTGCACCATCTACTGTGACATTTTTGGTGCTTTTCATTTTTGTCTTCTACTGTGGATGCTCCAACCCCAGTAAATGATACTACAGCATTCAGGAAACTTGTCAGGCTGCATGCAGGTCAGCCGTTCATCAGCGAGTGCTGTGAAAGATAATCTATGAACATCAAAGTTGCAGGACCTTGAAAAAAGGCAGTCGGCAGGAACAGCTTGGAAATCTGCTGAACAGAAGCACCTAAAGGTAGGTAAGGTTCCGATTATGAGTTACCAAATGTGGTGAGCCCCTGGGCGTGTGGTGACTGTTAGCCTATCCTTTAGAACTAAGGGAAAACCCTAAAGAAGGGAAACACGTAACCCACGGGGGCGAGTAAGTTACAGACCTGGATTTTCTATCCATTTTTATTACTATCTCTGCTTGAAAACTTAGAACCACTGAATAGTTCAGGTTGGAAGGGAGCTTAGGAGGTTTCTAGTCAACCTGCTGCCCAAAGCGGGGTCAGCTCAGAGATCAGGCAGGATTTTATCCTGTTGGTCTTGCTGCTCTTTCTGTAGGACGGGCAGGGGGAATTCAGGGTTAGCAGTGGCAGAGTAGCTTGGCTGGGCTATGTGGGCAGAGATGATTAGGAGGGCAGGTGTTTGACTTGTTCAAAATGTGATAATGGCAATAATCCTGAGTGAAGTGGCTCTGCTTCAGACAGTCAGAGGATAATTAGACTTTGCATTTGAAAGGAAATGAGCAGAGAAAGCAATAAGCATTAGGCATGAGTCCCGTTACCATGCAATTTCTAACCCCGGAAACTACAGCTTGCTTGAAGTAGTGTTAGGTTCAATTGCAAGGGTATGTCACTTCCTCAGAGCAGTCCAAAAGCTGAAGCATGAACTATAGAGTTCTGTGGGAGGGGAGGTATAACGGGTATAAACTCTATATATAGCACGAACTGTAGAGTTCTGTGGGAGGGGAAGATATCAAAGGAGAACCTACATGAGAAATCGGTGTCTACTTGGATTGCAAAGTGTCAGCAGGTGTCTGGTAGGTTCCGCTTGCTAAGGGAAGCAGGTAGCTCATTATTCACAAGAGAAGAAGGAGTATCTCACTGACAAAGGATCTAAGCATGGGAGAACCAGATGAATGGAGGGAACTCTGGAGGCTTCAAGGAGATGGGTTGTGACCCCCATGTTCTTAACCTTTTCCAAGATGACAAAGCATATTGGTGAAGGAGAAAAGGATAGACAGGGAAATACTGGCTTTTGAAGGTTGAGAATTTACTTTGTGTTACTGCAGGGGAAAGTAGAGGCACGTTCCTGACCCTGAAACTATTTGCTCATCCCTGGTATAGAGATACGCAGCCAGCACGACTATGCCTTCCAGTCTCAAGCTTTTGCCATCAAGCTTCTTTGCAGTGATCCATCAATGAGGGGGTGCGGATGTATTTTCTATTTATGGTTGTTCTGGAAAGCCAGGTGGGAGAGACCAGGCTGTGGGAAGGCCTAGAGAAAAATGTGGCAGCAAGGAAGAGGGGGTGCACAGGTACGCTTGAGTTTGGGAGAAGATACAGAGCGATTAATGCAGTTACAGAGCCCATGTTTTCTCCTTCACAGCAATTCAGAACACATCTGTACACATCTGTAACTCTCCCAGCTTCCTACTGTCATTTGTGGGGGAAGCTTTTTTTCCTCTGGTACCAAACCCAGGTCACTGCCCCAAAGCCGAAGCCTGCCACGTTCAGCTCGAGCTCTGCCACGAAAACACCCAAGCTCAGCAGTTCCTCCAGCAGGCTCCTCTTCACCGGGGCGTTCTGCCCGTGGCTTCTTCTCCACAGGACGCGCCCGGGGTGTTTAATTCACCCTGCCAGCTGCGTGGCGGGGAGGGAGGCCGGCTGCCCGCGGAGCCGCTCCCGCCGCCGTGGGTGCCGGCCGGATCACGCGTGGGCAGGGCGGGAGCGGCCCTGCCGCTGTCCGCGGTGCTGGCCGCCGCTGTCCGCGGTGCTGGCCGCGGTGCGGTGCCTCCCCGCCGGCCGGGGAGGGTCCCGCCGCTCGGCAAATGCAGGTGAAAACGCGGAGGAGTGTTCCGGCTACCCCTCCCGCTTCTGCTCGGGCGGAGGCTCCTTCGACTGGGCAGGAGTCACAGGGTTTCCGTTGGCTCCCTGCTCGGTCTTGAAAAGGTTGGCGGCTCTACAATCTTTCCGTCTGTAATCTCGCGGTGTCGCTTCTCAAAGTAGTGTGGCCTTGTGGCCCACTGGAACCCAGAGATTTTCACCAGGGCAGATAACTCTGAATAACTCCAACCAGGGCTACCTTTCCTATTTCCTTGCAGAAAGCTACTATTACTGAAATAACTGTCCGCTAAGCTGAGCACAGTGGGGAGTTCTCAGGAAGATCATTACTCTGAAAATGGCTGCACTACACCAAAGCAGGGAGCAACTCTGCTCGTACCATCTCAGCACATTGACTGACAGAGTTGCAAAACCTGAATCCTTAAAATCCTGATTGAACCAATATAGCTGTATGCTCTTGATTACAATACTTGATTGCCTAGAACTGCTTACAGTAGCTAAAAATATCTGATATATTCAAACTATCAACGACACATCCAGCATATAATACTGGATGCCACCCACTGGCTTGAAACATTTTTTCACCATGTGCCTGACTTGTGACAGGAGCCAGAAGGCAGGGAGGGAGAGAGTCAGGGGTGACATTAAAAGAAAGAGGCTCCCTTATTACTTATCTAACTTGTTGGTTTGGTTTGTGGTTCAGAGTTTTGTAGTACTAAAAGCTCTTGGAGAAGTGTGATTATTTAAATTGGTGCAGTCTCTCTGATGGTTTTGGAGAGCTGCTTCAAGTCCAGCATTTCCTAGGAAAGCTGATAGCAAAAGAGATTTCTATAGGTTTTGTTACATACCTCTGTCACTATGGTTTGGTCTACAGCAACCCTTGGGTCCATGAGAAGATCATATTTGGCTCAGCTGTACCATTCTGTGGATGACTAACATTTTAAGATTTAACATTGTTAGAATAAAGGTAGATTTATTTTTCACTTTGATGTGTTCATGGGATCCTTCTGACAGACTGTGTATGCCAGTCAGGCTCAAGGAAGAAGAAATCTCCATGCCCACCATCACCTTGATTCCCTAGGCCAACTGAGCATCCAAGGAAGGAGTATTTGAGAGGAGAAGATCCTAGATCTTTACCCACATGATTTCTGATGCTGTAATCTCTATCAAGCATCCCTTTTGGCAGTTTTTTGAAAAGCCCTTGTTAGCAGTCTAGGACTTTTTCTTCCTGCTCGTACCTTTATCTTGCATTTGACCTTGTTTCTATTTGTTTCCAGGAATGACAGAATACCTTTACTCAGAGTGGCAAACTTGGTTGTAAGATTCACAAAGTTGCTTTGCAGCTCTTGGTGTACAAGAGCTTTACTTTTGTATATGTTGTTCCCTTCACCTGCAGGAAGGATGTGAAGTTTAATTTACAACGATCTTGGTTTTAGCATAAGGGCTTGTCCTCAGGATTATTGTTAGCATGGGACATTTTTACATTATATATTCATATGATTCTAGAAATCTCTGCTTCATTCCTACCACATGTTCAAATAATGGCTGTACAAAGGAGACTACTCAACTTGCCTGTGCCAAGCAAGAGCTCATTTCTGCAATCCAGGTACCATCACCCAGTCTTTGCCTGCAGGACTATGTTCTGCATAGGAAGAGTCAACTGTAGAGGAAAAGCTCCAAGAGTGGAGTACAACCACTTATAAACCTTCAACAAAATGCAAAAAGTGTTTGCCATTACATATCAGAAGTCTTACCTTGGGATTTCTATCATGTATGATTTTTCATCCCATGATCTTCAAGAATGATGTATGTGTAACTTTCAGGGTTTTTTTTAACGGTGAGCATTTTCAGGAAGATCAGGTCAGGCAGAGCTCAGCTAGCCATCAAGATGATTTTCATTCTGTATGTCACCAATTTGTTAATTTGTCATTCCCAGAAGGCTAAATTTTTGGTTAGGTTTGATTGCGTGAGGTGACAGGCGTAGGCTTGGCTTCCCTTTTCTTTGCAGAATTTGAAGCTTAATTGATGGCGGTTGCAGAAAGATACCAGACACCTTCAGACACCAAAATGTTTAAACCCAGGTAAGAAATCATTCTGTCCGGCCAGCATACTCTGCCAAATGGAAGACAGCTTCATTAAAGCGGAGCAATGTCTGTTATGTCCCTGTTACAAATACTGGTTTTCTGACCTGATTATTCACATGGAGATTTGAGAGAGAGACGTGGAGCATCCCGGTTGCTCTGTGAACGATGTCAACACACCACTTCTTCTCCAGAGACACTCACCTCCTAGTTGCCCTGTTCTCTGGTGTGACTAGACCCCAGGGAAACATTATATGTGTTTTTCTTCCCTGTAAAGCAGGAAATTGCCAGTTTTGCATTAGCAAAGGAATATGAGAGTTTGATGGAGCCTTCTGTATGCTCCACTGTGATATAAGGTTGTGCAGTAAATTTACCAATGGCTTCTGCTGCCCAGCAGGATCCCCCTAAGACCATGCGGCAAATGCTCTGGTTTTGGAGAACATATCTTCGATAATAAGTCTCTGTGATTAAAGAGGCAACAGAGCAGCTCTGGCAGTGTCTGTTTCATCCTAATGAACAAGGGCAAGGCCCTGGCCTACCAAATCTAGATGGCCCTGCTATGAGCAGGACGTTGGACTAGATGACCTTCAGAGGTCCCTTTCAGTCTTAAATTACTCCATGATTCTAATGTAGCTACCTGAACATACAGCCAGAATCAGGGGTGCTTTATACAACTGGTGCTGGAGCCATTGTTGCTGCTGCAGCTGCTCTAGGGCAGAGGTTTGCCTCCAAGTGCTGCCTTCATTTCTCCTGATGAGCATGGAGGCTCTCAGAGATCTGTTTTCTGGGACTGCGTTGTGGTGTGGCCAACTGTGCAGTCTGAACACTTTAGCACATGGCAGTCCTGACATGCCTCTGCCTCCCTGCATCCCATGCTTGGTTGTCTTCCTGCCACCACAGATGTGGCTGGATGACTACCTTTCTGCAGTACTTACACCGAAGAAGAATCCCTGCAGTCAGACAGAGTCCCTTTGGGCAGCTCTGGTGCTTTGTGAAAGGCTTGGGAATCTCCAGATGTGATAACCTAAGGCTGCCTGCCACCCCACCTGGCAAGCCTGGCACCTGGCTCTTCACTGAGAGTGGGTGATTCTCTGCATTTCTCACAGGGTTGCTGGTTGCACAAGCCAGCACCAATTTATTCTGTAGGCAGTCCTGCGTCTTTATTGGAATGCAAATTTCACATGCCCCTTTCTTGCTTCCAAACAAGATAAATTACTCAAGATTTTAACCTTTATTTTCTGCAAATTGTCTTTTTTAGCACTGTGTGCCATGAAACCCCCCCATAAACAGGCGGGAACTGAAAAAACAGGAGTTCCTCTGAGTTATACATAAACAAAGTTAGAGCCCAAATAGTGACATTTATAGAGGCAGGTGGCTTGTTGAATAGTATGCTCAACTGCAAGCCATGATACTAAATGTCAGTCTGGGAATGCTATAAATCCTATCTAAAAAGTGTGCAGATTGTTTTATGTTTCAACATGCTAGTCCAAAGCTCCACACATAAGAAAAGAATAAACAGTGTGGGTGGCATAATTGTTACTTTTTTATATCCCAAACATACGCTTTTAGCAATCAGAACCTCATAAATTTTCCCTCGGTGCTTGTCAGCGTTGCTTTGGTTTCCATCCAGGAGCTTTGACCTCTGCTGGCCCTTCTCCAGAGCTATGATCTTGCCTGCACTGATGTCTGCATTTTTGGGGGTCTAGTAAAAATGCTTCTGAGAAAAAAGCATAGCTTCACTGAGAGGTGAAAGATGGAACTTGCCAGGTAGCAATAAGACTAGTTCCCATTTAAAATAGACCCTCCTTTATTAATCACTCTCTCCTTTGTACTCCCATCCCCGCCTCAAGCTGTGCCTATCCACCAGTTCCGTCCTTCTAGGTTTAGCCTTTGGCAGCCTGTGCTGCTCCCGTATTCATTTCTTCTACAAGATTCCCACCTGACTGGCATTTGAAAATCCTGCTCACCTCCTCAACAGGATCCGTGTGAACAGTGTTGCCAGATTTCGAGATGGTTCGCTGCAGCTGCCCTTGCTGACCTGCAGATAAGGCTCTGCGAAGCCTGTGACACTAGCAGCTGGAGACAGGCTGCTGCAGGGCTTGCAGTGTGCGGGAGTTCTTCTCAGGGAAAAGGGTTTGAATTTCTTTTGATTTCATGCGACTTTCTTGTTTGTTTTGCCACATTTCTTTCTTTGATTTTTGGTTTGGTTTGGTTTTGGTGGTTTCTTTGTTTGTTTTTTTTTATTTTTTTTTAGCCTCCCTGGTCTTGGCCAGTAGACAAAGCCTTTTGATTAGTGTTTCCTGCAGGTTGGGGTCTGATAGGTCCTCAGTACCGGCCATAACACTGCTCAGAATTCACTCAAGGAGCCGGAACGGCAACATCCTGCCTCTCCCCCGGTGTGAGCTGATTTAACGCTTCAGACTGGGGTGCAAGTGCCAACCCATGAACATCTGCTGCCCGTGTGGACTCTGCTGTGAGTAGCAGGTGCACGCTGGGCTGATGCTTGGGCAATGCATGGTGGGGAGCGCGTGGCCGGTCAGCCTTCCTTAGCCGTCGCAGGCTACAGGGCTCACCGACTGCTGGCTACTCTCCTCCTAGCCAGATGCAACTTGGCCTGGGGAGGTTTCTGTTTGCCTCATGGCAAGCACCCTTCCTTGGGTTTATGGAAAAAATGGTTTTCCCTTACAAGTGCGGCACTTACTTGGGATGTCTCTGATGATGGAGAAGTGGTGGGGAAGTTCAGGGTTGTTTGCACAACCCTAAACAGACTTGTTCTGAAATCTTTTTTCCTCCTTTTGCTGAAAGAAGATTTTACCTTGGTAAGTCTAACCCATAACTATAGCAGGCCTACCACAGGGATGAGTGTCATCTTTATAGAGGAAGAAAAATTACAGGAAGAATTATGTAGTGCTGCGGTGCGGTAAATTTAAGGTACTCGATTTACACCATTATAACTCTTCAAAATGATCTAAGAAAATCACCTCTGAAGCCCAAACTTTGCTTACTTCTCAAGTGCAAAGATTAACCTTTTGTGAAATTTTCATGTTAAACCTAGCTGCAATTTGGCAGGAGTTTAGAGAGGAGAGAAGGAAATGGTCTGGAAAGACGATCGTGATTTAAGAAGCTGTTCTCAAACAAAGCAGCCTTATTGCTGTATTTCTATTTTTCTAGCCTGTCTTTCAGGGAGCGTTTTTTTGCTATCAAAACACATGTATTTAGATCTTTCTTTTATGTGACTGAGACCTTGTCAGCCAGTTCTTTGCTTGTAACTGCTTGATTCTGCAACCTTAATATTCTCTTAACATTGGTTTGTATATAATCTCCTACACTTGGTCTTAGGAGCAAATTAAAAAAAAAACCAAACAGCTTTCCCACCATATGGAACCATATGTACCCTCAGAGGGGTCAGCAAAATGGCTGAACTGTTTAGACTGAGATATAGCAGAGACCTCCACTTGAGTTAGGAGTGTGCAGCGAGAGCACCGAAGGGCTATTTGCTCTGGCAGGGTGGTCTGCAGTCCACGACTGTCAGTGGCCACGGTCAGTGGTCAGCAACTAGTCCGCAAGAGTTGTGTTAAACGTCACAATAAATGTAAGTTAGAGGTGGAACGGCCTATTTGAAAAACAAAGGGTGTGCTGTGGGTTTACTGTGAACCACTGGGCTGCAGGGTTTGGGAACCGCTGGTCTGTATGGCCAACTGCTGGAAGAAGGTGGGCCACCTTCTTTGCTAGGGAGTTCTTCAGATAGTTGAAGAACCTGGGTTTTGATTCGAGTTGCTGTGGAAGAGCCCATCCACAGACATCCCTCCTGTCTCAGCTCCTGTCTCTCAGTCTGTTGCTTATGAAGATGGTCGCTTCCTTCTACCTGCACAGTCTGGGTGTCATCACTGAGAGCAAGGTGACAGAAGGAGAGGTGCCATCTGTGCATGCTGCTGCTCTGTCTTATGCCACAGTGATCCCCAGCAGCAGAGAACTGCAGAAAAGCTTGCTTGGTCCTTGGCCCTGCTTTAAATTGGTGGGGGAGGTGTTGGACCTTTTAACTTCAGCAGTCTGGGCCACCCTAAATTTTTTCTGTTTCTGTGTTGTCTAAAGACTGCTCATGCACCAAGAAAAGCACATCGTTCTGCAGTATTTTCTGTACTTCCTTAGGGGCAAGCAGCTGAAATGAATATAGCCCTGCCTAAGCAAAGACAACAGTGGCAATTTTTTGGGAATGGTAACCAGGGCGTTGTCAGTAGCTGTTTTAAAATAAAATAAAATTAAAAAAAACCAAAAACAAACCAAAACAAAACCCAAGCACAGCCCTGACTTAGGGCAGCTTTCTCATTCCTCCTTTCTTGCCTTCTCTAAAGTTTGCTGCTTGCCCGTATATTGCCCAGCTGCTATCTCTGTGGCCTTCTGAGCTCAGCCAGCCTCTGTTTGCTGAAGCCTGCAGAGCAAACATGACGTGGTGGTGTAGTAGAACACTTGCGGCATTGATCAGCTCCTTGTAAATGATTTTATAGCCATCCACTGTGGGTTTGCTGCATGCCTTGTGCAAGCGCAGAGCTCTCCCGTTGCGACAGAGCATGCCAGTGCAAGCACACACGGGTAACTCGGGGCCTGGTGCAAAGTCAACAGCTGAGTGTGAACTGCTGGCTTTAGGCACGTCTCTCTTGGACTGTGGACAAATTTCCAAGGCAGCAGCATATCCACTTCTTGGCTACAGCATACTACTTCCTTTCAGTGTTTGAAGCCTTGCTCCAAAGCTTCAAGGGCTTCTAAATAAGGTAGTTGGAGCCTTCCTTAATATCGGTGAAACACTGTGGTTTTTCCCTAAATTCATCCTCAGAATGGCTGGACTAATTTTGCTGGAACTGTCTGAAAATCTCTAGCCTGAGGCAAGCACATTAGAGGGAAAATTTCTGCCTGAACACTGAATGTTTGGCAGTTGCAGGCAACTGAAATCTGGGTCTTATGAAAGGAAGTATGAGGCAAATTTAACTACTGTCTTCTGTGCCAGGTGTCTGCCTGTACTAACGTTTCTGGGTGGATACACAAGTAATATGCGCAAGTTCATAATATATCCTTTCTCTTTAGGAACCAGCTTTATTCTGGTAAAACTCATTAAAGCCTATGGCATTACAAGATGATAAATCTAATATAACACTGGAAAATCAGGCCCTATAGATGTGCTCTGTGTGTGGTATCAATCTATTTGCAGTGTATATATAAATAAGATTTGTGGTGAAATGAGAAAAACAAGCTGCTTGTATATCATCTAGGAATGAGCTCTATGCTGTGCTTAATATTTTCCAGAGACAAATGTGGTGACAGACTTATCAAAAACACTGGCTGAAATGAAGCTGTTGATCCAAACATCCTCATCATCCTTTATCCTAAAGCCAAAGCAAAAATGAGACGTCCCAGTGGGTGTGGGCCATGGTAACATTACTTTTTATCATTATTATTATTATATTCAGATGTTGGTTGTGTTTACAATTACAGTGCTGGCAGGCAGACCCTATTAGAACTGCCAAAGCTGATCATCTAGCCCCAAATCTGATCATATTACTGAGAACACAGTCTGGGATTTTACAGGGGCCGGAGACAAATTGACTCTCTCTTCCTCGCCAGCTCATCTTGGCGTGTCTGTTTCAGAGTGAAGCACAACATCTATTTTATTGAGCCTCCACCACTTGCTTTGGATCCTTCTGGGTGGCTGTCGGGCAGACCAAGAAAAGTCAGTGGCTTTGCACGCAGGTATCCTTGCAGGTTCCGTGGGTAAGCGAGCTTGTGTTCACTGCGTGTGGAAAATAAACAAGGGCTTGCTTTCCCATTTTGGAACTCTTTTTTTCTTTTTTTTTTTTTTGGTAACAAAAGGACTTGTGGATGAGGGGAAATGCCTGACAAGCCAATATGTGTTATTTCTTTGTGGCTAGGCTGATTATTTTTCTGTCCGGGGGATAAAAAGCCAACAGTGCTTGCATGGGGTACATTGCATCCAAAGAATAAAGTGGGCCTAGCAGCTAAACTGGGACAAAAGAGATCCTTCAGGCAGGTCTAGCGGCCAGCACTTCAGTGAGTTTCTGCTACACAGACTCTGTACCCTGGATTTAATGGTTCACCGAGTGAAAATGAAGAATTGATCAGGTTAGCTTGCCCTCTGGAGAGAGAGAGATGCTCTTTGGAAAGCAAGGTAGATATTCAGATTATATGCAAGCAGAGCCAAGGAAGCAGGAACTCCAAGGAAATGGCCATGCACAAAAGGATTATTCTGAGGAAACGGTCTAGGGTAAACAGCGGAGAAAAACTACTTGAGCTTTGATCCTGACTCCAACAGAAGAGCTGTTTTCTACTGTAGGAATGACTCCCTGCAGATTAATATTAAAGACTGTCTCAAAAGTCAGCACAAACCTTTCAGCTCCTGCTTATTAAATCTCAGGACAGGAGCTTATGGGGCTTTGTGACAGCAGCATTCCCCTGATCCACAAAATATGGAGATCCCCAAAACTCCCCCTTTATCTGGCAGCAAGAGTACAGCAAGGACACTGCAGTCTGTGGGTCCAGCCCTAATCCAGGGAAGGGGATTTCCATATCCCAGCTGACTCTGGCAAACACTTGGTCACTGAAGTGGTCTGTGGCAGCATCTCCTTTCTTTACTGCTGGCAAGAGCTGTTGCAAGTGGAGATCCTCTAAGAGGAAGAGTTTGTTCTGATGAGGCTGAAATTTATGTTTGTGTTTTTTCTTCGGTGGAAACTGCTTGCAGAGGTCCTGGGGTTTCAAGGAAATTGAAATTGCCTTTTTAGTGACAAAACTGTTAATTCCTTCCTACCCTGCACTGTACAGTGCTGCTGGCATGAGGAGCCTTGGAGAGGGGATATGGCTTCAGGCTTAGCAGGAAAGAGTTTCAGGAGCAGGCAGCCAAAAGTATCTTCTCGTCACAGCAGAGAGATGCCATGGAGGCAGGAATCTGCTGAATCCTGAAATCAGTGGGAGACAAATGGCAGAAATCTGCTTCTTGCAGAGACAAGATCTGCCTTGGATGAGTGCAAAGGTCTTCTGACACCTAGCTTGCAGGGTTTCCCAGATGCCTGAGCACCATAGTTGGTTGTCCCTGCTATTTGTGGAGGCAAGGCTACGCAGTGGAGCTGATGCAGTTCTGCCACTGCTCTCATAGCAGCAAAATTGTGGATCCAAAGTGCCTGCTCTGTTTTGAGCTCAGGGAAAACTGTGATCTTGCTTTGAAAGTGGCAGGATTTTCCTGCCCTATTCAGCTCAGCAGCCATGGGAGAGAGAAGGTCAGGGAGTGGGAAGAGAGGAGGGTGATCCAGGGTGGTTGCCCCTAAGGCAACGTCTGGCCGCCTCCGCAATGTGCTGCAGCAGCGAGAGGCAGTAAGTCCTGAATCACTGCTCCACTTCCAGAGCCCACAAGCACTGACCAAGAGCTGTTGCTGAGTTCCTGCAGGCATCCCCAGATGGGGAGTCTCTCACCCAGCTCTGCATCCTCCGGGAGAGAACAAGAGAGGAAAAAGAAAGGGCAGTGTGGAGTAATGGTGCACATGTCCCACTTCAAAGACTGGCTGGACATTTACCAAGTTAAGAAATAGAGCTCCTTCCACATACCATTCCTCTTTTTAGTTGGTACAATATTTCCCTGCCCACCTTTCTCTTTCTCCCTCTCTCCCCTAACTGTATAGTTACTGTCCTTGGCTGGCTCCCTTTCCTATCTGTTCCTTACCCCACACTGTCAGCGAATTGAAAAACATCTTTCCATAGAGCAGAAGCCTTCATAAGAAAGTCATAACCCCCACCCCACAGTGAGGTGTTCAGCGCTGGCCAGGAAGGGGTTGGTGTTCTGCTCTGGGCTGTAAGACCACTACGGGGTTCTGAGCCCTTTAGGTTCGTGTGAGGGAGGGAGGAGGCATCCTTGAGGTCCCTTTCTCTGAGTTCTTCTATTTTGTTTATTCTCCCCAAATTCAATTTTTAGCATCTCTTTGGGGAGTTTGTAGGTAAGTAGGAAATAAGTTTAGCCTAACTCACTCAGCTAGTGTTGTTCCAACAGTTCTTTGTTGTGGACAATTCAGGCACATCTGTGTTGGTCCTCAATCTGGAAAACTTCTGAAATCAAAGGAACTGGGTTTGGGTCTCCTGGCTTAGAGAAGCTCAGTGCAGAGGTGAGCCTTTCTCAGGAGAGGACCATCTGTTGAATGGACAGTGCCAGCAGGAATCTCCATCCTTAGGACAGGCTGTCCACCCTCTCCTTCAGATGAGTCCTCACAGTTGCTCTTCCTGCCATCCAGGTCTTAACTTTGGAAACTGCCCCGTGTTTCCCCTCGAGCTGGTAAGTTTCTCCTCATTTTCTTTGGATTTTTCTAAGCGTACACTTGACTCTCTCTAATGGATTTAAGAATTCATTTGCATTGACTTATTGCATGGTGTTTCAACGTGCTGTGATAGACAATCCAGATGGGCCAAGTAAAAGCCACTGCTCTGTGTGCAAGAGTGAAAACAGGAAGAGGACGGTGCAGATATTGCCGTCAGCACAGCCGTTCATGGAGGGGGAACCATTTTCCCCTTCACTCTGAGCAATAGGTATTTAGGTTTTGCACGACTAAGAAAGCAGCATTATCTTCCTTTTAACTTTTGCTTGTTGCTACTTAGCTGTTGTCTTTTTATTTGAATGAATAAGCAGCTCTGAAGAGGAAATATAGCTGTTTGGTGGTTTGTTTTTTGGGTGGTTTCTTTTTTTCTTCTTTTTTTCCCACCTGTGGACAAATGCCTATGTAGAGGAGCAATGAAGCTCAGCTTAGATGTTATTTTAAGCAGCTCATTTTTGCTGCCTGACCTATATGACTGAGTTAAGGTCACAGGAAAGTGCATCTTTTTTTCCAGATTAGATGATGTACTTCATGCTTTGGGCTGATGTTAATAATTTTGATTTCTGGGATTGGAGGTAGAGATAAAAAGGTACCTTAATTCTACTAGTCCTTGCTAAATCTTCTCAGAGGAATTCTGTAAGCTCCCTCTGTAAACCGCATCATCCTTTAGTTTCATCTTCAGAAGTAAGGGCATCAACTATCCCGTGAAGGACAGCAGCACAGGGTGTTTTCCAGTAGAAGTATGAATATGGCCTAACTGTCAGTCCTGCTCCATTCTGAGTTTACACAGTACCATTAAGCTGGCTATCATCTATTCCATGATGCTGCTTCCAGTTATTTTGTACATCGGGAGTAGCTGATATGCTGGAGGGTGAGGCTGCTGTCATTCAGGGGGACACGAACAAACTGGAGAAATTGGGTGACAGAAGCATCATGAAATTCAAGAAGGCAAATGCAAAGTCCTACACCTGGGAAATAATAACCTCATGCAATTGAACAAGCTGGGGACTGAGCTAGAAATCAAGCTTAATCAAAAAGGGCCTGGAAGGTCCTGATGGACACCAAGCTGAACGAGTCACGTATGTGCCATGGCAGCGAGGGCCAACTATGCCACACATGGGGTGCATTAATACCAGCACAGCCGGCAGGTGGAGGGAAGTGATTGTTCTCCTCTATTCAGCACTTGTGAGGCACTGCAAGATCCTGCTTTGTTGAGTGGAGGGAAGAGAGCACAAGCTCTTTGAGATGAATGTGACCGGGAGCTGTCGGGAGGTCATCATTAGTCCCCTAATGATGTCAGAGGCAGAGCTGCAGCAGAGATGCCTGGAGAACATCAGGCTGCTTATCACAGCCACAGCTCATCCTTGCTGTGATATGGGAAAGGTCACAATTGTGACTACTGCACTGGGCTTCCTTCAGACCCTGCCCAGCAGCTGCAAATGAATGTGGAAGAAAAAAAGAAATGAAACCTGAAGCCAATAATGAAACGAAGGGGAATGCAGCCATGATGTGTTACTGCATTGCGAACATGTACGTTTGCCAAATACATCCTGCTCCTTTTCCCCTAGCAGATAGTCCATGGGGAAAACAAGCCTTTGCTGTTGCTGTCAGCTGATGTGGTTATTCCTTTGGTTCTCACTGACAGGTGTGAGGCTGGCGTTCCTGGAGTCCCTCCTCGCCTGTGTTCCAGTGTCAGGGGTGTTACAGTGGCTGTAAGCTTTCCTCATTCCTGCACTTTCCCTTAAAAATAGCAAGGCTGGTCACAAGGAACCAAAAGAGAGAGAGGGAAAACCATGACAGCTTTGTCACTTTTGCTTCCTTGGTAATGGTCTGCGCATTTTCTTGGAGGAAGTCAAGCAATTCAGGGATCCTGAGGGCAAAGTTTCACGAGGTCCTTCATACTGACTGTGTGCTCTGCTACCCTTTTTCAGGGCAAGGACACTCTGATTCCATACTAATGCAGCACTATAAAGCTTTATATTAGCTCGCTCCATTGCCTGGTGTATTCGGAATATGCCTTTTCCAATAAATAGAAAAAAAAGGAATTAATTTTCTCTGCTCTTAGAATGTAAATGATACTTTCACCAATACCTTTTTCAACAAAGACATTTTTTACGTAATAGAAAATACCAAGATTTTATTTCTCTTTTATCTCAAATAATACATTTTGACTACATAATAACGTGGCACAGCAGCTGCATTTTCAATGCTGGTGTAAATGGTACCTATATCATATTACCAATGATCATACGATACCTTAACACATCTCTGTAAAGCTCATCTGCAATCTCAAGTATTTTTCTGTTCTCCTGTAAGACCCGAGGAAGATCACAACCTAATGGAAATGCATTCGAGGGAAAAGTGTTCTGGACATCCATCTGTTTCTCTGGACACCATGAGAGTACAAAGAGTAGTAGAGTCAAGCTGGGGGCAGGGTAGAGCCTCCACATCCTCGTGTCTCTGAAATGCTTGCAACCAAATTGCAGTACTGCTCTGTATATTTTAACTAGGTCACTGAGTGAGAGCCATTTGAATGCTTCATGCTCTGCATCTTCCAAGTAATTGCAGTTTAAGGATTCATTTTAAAGTTAATTTTCCCACTTACATGTTTGAAGCTGAGCTTGGAGTTATGCAAAAAAGAGGCATATCTCAATCTATTTTGAATCTGAAACCAACTAAGTGTCAGTATAAAACCAACACTACATTATAACTTTACATTAGAACTCTTTACATTATGCTTTTGAGGCAGTGAAAGACAAAGGACTCTGCCTTTTAAAATGACCCTGTTTAAAAAAACCCCAAAGATGATAAGTTTTCTAAAGAGGTGCAAAACAAGATTCTGCTTCATGCCTCCATGTCTTTGAAACACTGGTTGTTTCAAAGCAAGGAAAAAAATGGATCTTGACACTGTTTTATCTGACCCACATCCCATCCAGCTTCTCAGTTCATTTATTTCTTCTTTGTAATTTTTTTTTTTTTGCAATTTTTTCCAAAACATGGCTCCTAAGATCAGTCCCATTACTTCCAGACACCAGGATTGACAGCACCTTTAGGAAGATGAAAACCAAGGGAAGTTTTGTGATAACAGTGAGATTTAAAGCTGAGGGCTGGGGCTCCTGGGTTCTTCTCCCGACTGCACCCACGGCCTTTGTGATGGTCAGTGGACAAATTGCTTAAAACGTCTACGCTTCAGTTTGCTCAGATGCCTCAAGGACTTTGTTGCCAGAACCGGTTAGAAAATATTTTTGTCTCCATGGGAAATTCTGAATTTGGTGGTTAAAAAAAAAAAACAACAAAAAAAAAGAATTTCTGTCCAGACCCTTAAATTTGTAGCTGCAGCAGGCTAAGAGCTCTGGCTGGGGACCATCACCATGATGTCTCTGAGAGCTGTGACTTCAATGCCTCATGCCACAGGCTCCAGTACAGGATAGAGTCGGGGCCTGAACAAATCTCCCCTCGGTCACTGGCATCCTGCCTGTTGTGGTTTAACCCCAGTCGGCAACCAAGCACCACAGAGCCGCTCACTGACCCTCCCCCCGCCCCGGTGGGATGGGGGAGAGAACCGAAAAAAACTAAAACCCATGGATTGAGATAAAGGCAGTTTGATGGGATAACNCTGAATTAAGCTGAAACCAGGACACTGCCCCTGCTTAGCTGGCATGAGGTGCAGCTAGTGTGGTGCATGTGTCCTGGCAGATGTAACCCAGTGGAAACCCTTGGCCATGTGAGCCTTCAAAACTGCAGCTCCCATGAAGAAATTTGGAAGAGTTTCCAAATGCATGGATTTTTTGCTTCTGACCAAATAACTTAGCAAATGGAATAATGAAAAATGTTGCTTACTTAAAGCAGTGCCTGTTCATCATGACTGACATCACTGGCCCTTTATTGAGACAGCTGCACTTGCTCTAGCCTGCAGCTAGCTAGCTGGTATCCCAACTGCCAGCCTAGCTGGTAAAGCTCTTCCAAGCCTTGTCCCTTCCCCAAACCCAAAAAGAGTATGAGCATCCAGCTCAGAGCTTCCTCCCCACATACAAGGGAAATTGCAGCTAAGAGGAACTTTGACAAACCTAACCTCTTGACTTCCTCGCAGCAACCAGCACAAGAGTTTCAGGGGCTCCATGACCCCTCACTACAAGACTCGGAGGCCCTCAGGGTCTGACAGCCCTGAGAGCAATGCAGTTCTGGGTTGCACTTTTTTGTCGAGAGTCGGGCAAAGCTCTGGGTCAGAGTCTTTTGCTTGGGTGGAGACAGTTACTCTGCTTTGCAGTAACCCTTGCAGTGTGTTAAACCCTGTGAAAGTCCATAAGGGAGCACAGACTGCCCCAAAAGATGAAAAGAGGAGCAAACGTCATCAGCAAAGGGGTTTTGTTGTGTAAATAAGTGCTTTTGGCAGCTGACCGCTGGGAAGGCTAGCTTCAGATGCACTTGCTGGCACGCTGGTGGAAGTGGTTCTTGAAGCCATGGGACAGCTTGATTGAGCAGAACTATCAAGAGTGAGTTGAAGTGGTCACTGATGGCAGGGACAGTGGCTGGAGGCATGAGTGGGGCTAGTGGGATGCACAGAATGCGGCAAAAGAAGCTGAATTCGATTAGGGATTCAAAGTAAATGGCATTCTTCAAATGACCAGGCAGGAAAGGCAGCTTCAGAAGCAAGACAAAATGATAGCTGGACAGTAAAGAAGGCTAATAAGCGAATGATACAGATTTTATTGCAGAAATATGCAGCAAACGAATTTAATTACAGTCATGATTTATTAAAATGAGCTGGGAAGCGTCCCAGTTCAGAGTAGCTTTTTATAGAGGAGGCAGCCCACATATTGCCTATCCAATTAGCAAGAGAGATTTGTGGACATAGGATGTGGAAACTGGCAGCCACAGGGTGAATGGAAGAGTGTCTGTAAATCACATTTTGACAAACGAGGGAGAAGACTGTCTTGGCTCATCACAACCACTCCCCTGTCTGCCTCTTTTTTTCCAATCCAGAACTGAAGTGTTTGTCCCCTCAAACAGCTGTGCTGCCTTTGCTTCTTTTGATGCTGTGAAGTTCATCAATATTCATCAGGGCTGGAGAGAGAGAGGCTAATTTTCAGCAGAGGCAGCTGGGTGACTCACTGTCAACACCAACACTGGCGAGAAGGCCAGATCCTTTGCCTTTTGGCATCTCCCACCGTCCTACAGTAGGAAATCTACCCTGTCACCGCAGTGCTGCTGGCTGGGGAGGTCTGCCGAGGACAGCAAGGATTCAGACGTGACGCTCACACTAATCATAGCAACTCCAAACAAGAGCACAGGAAAATCTAAGCAAACTTGCAAGGTGACGGGCAGCAGCTTTAAAAAGGGTGTGCTGTTGTGTCTAGCTCATTGGCAAGGGAAAGCCTCCACAATTCTTTTGAGAACTTTTCAACTAGCTAGTTGGATTGTCTCTTTTTTATTATTATTATTATTTAGTTTTTAACTAGAACTGAAGTTTTGTAACCTGCGCACTGGTTTACCAAAGCACTGGCCTGAGCAGACCAATGCACATTTTTCTTGCTCTACAAAGTAGCATCTAAGTTAGTATATATTATAAAGCATCTGCACTCATTTTAGGATTTGCTAATGTTGTTTATGTGTTATGTGCATGGTGGGGGACCCACTTAGCATAACCATGTATTGGGATGAGAGTCTCAAAGGAGCTTATATCCTGTTTCAGAAGTATCACTGTCACTTAGGGCAAAGGCAGATGTTATGGATCTGCAAACTTTTGCCACCCCGGGAAGAGAAGCCATGGGAAGTGTTGGGCAGAGATACTTTGCAAGGCTCCACAAAACAACTCTGTCTCAGCAGCAGGGCTGACAGCAGAGATCAAACCAGCTCCAAAGCTGTGGTTTCACCCACACACTATGTGCCTCTGCTGAGTAGCCCTGGTGAGATGGGATGGTGAGTTCAGGGGTAGCATGACTGATGATTTTCTAGAGCCGATACCTATGTTGCGCCAGCATCCTTGGAGATGTCGTGCCATCTCTGTGCCTGTGACAGGGCAGGTGCACCCTGCATGACTTGTGCCTTTCTGAAAAAGGTACTTGCAGTGTTGCATTTAGCAGTGTCACCCCATGTCCACGAGTCTCTTGTTTCTCATAACGGTAATGCTGGCAGGAAGGAACAGCAGCAATGGCTGTTCCCTACCGGCCCTTTTGTTAGCGTGCCTTGGGCTGATACTTGCAGTGGTTCCCTTCACATTTGAGACCTGTGACCCTGCCTAGATTCTGGTGGTGTCTGTCTTGGTGGCGAGAGGTGCTATAGGTGGGTGCCTACTTATCAGTCCCTGGGGGATGGTAAATAATTTGGCTTTTGCTAGGTCCGGCTGATCCATGCCGGCTGTGGCGGATCAGAAGTGATTCCAGACTTACCACATCTCTTCCTTCATCAGATAGCCACCACAGAAGTAAATATTGCATCCCACCGAGGAGACTAAAATCTCACAACTGAGCTCAGAGGAAGATGGACGCTTTTTGTTATATCTGTACAAAAAGTAATTTTTTTTCTTTCTGGGGGCCCTTCACACCAACCAAGTTAAGTCATTCCTTCTACACAGTCAGTGGCACTCCAGAAATTCTGATTTGCTCTCTGGAGTTTCCACTGAATTTGTGGTGGCCCTCAGGCTGTGACTCAGTGATCTCAGGTAGATGCTGTGGGTACCCCAGAGTCTTAAGTTTTACATTAACTACATACTTACCTTGCTGGGTTGAAACTATACATGGAAAAACAATATTCTTCTCCACTTGCAAATCTTCATCTAATGGAGATTTCCATAAATCTGCATCCATAAATGCAGAGAAAGAAAAGCAGAAATGAAACCCCAAATGGTTAGGTACATCCTTTTTGCAACTACCTGATATTCAGGAACCTCAGTTGCAAAGGACATGCAAAGCTTCTGATTTTTTTTTTTTTATTGTCAAATATATTTGCCCCCAATCCAGACTTACTATCAGTTTGGAATGTAAATATGAAACTGACCCAGCATCATTAACATTTGCCTGATTTTATGTCTGAGTTGGATATGCTTTTGGCAAATGGGCTCTTGCGGTGGATTCAAACTCATTGAGAAGCTCAGCAGGTGCTTCTCTAAGCTTCTTCTATGTTTGTAAACATGAAACATGAAACCAGGTGCATTCTGTGCTGCCCTGAATTATGGATTTTCTTCTTGTTAAAACACTGTTTACACATCTTCTGGTTTATCATTTCTGAAGATGATACAGAGTAAAATACCGGGTTCTACCTGACAAATGGTTGTGGGACTCCAGGAACCGCTCCTGTCTCTAAGGCTCTGCTCCAGTTCACTTGAATTCAACAGCAACATTTCCATTGACATCAGCTGGGGGGAGTGAGGGCTCTGTGGGTTACAAGGACCCAAGACTGCAAATAAAGCTGAAATTAGTCATGGACTTTGCTGAAATTCTCCACCCTGTATTATGCAGGAGTGCAGACAAGAAGGTTGTAACAGTCCCTTCTAACCTCAATGAAAAAGGGACCCACGTTTTTGAGAATAAGCATCAGAGGACTTTTTTACAAAGAGTTTTCTGAGGAAGCAAGGAACACTTTGTTTTACTTTTCTGGTCTGAAAATAACAACAATTTTATTTTGAAAAAAAGCCATGAGAATGGTCAAGCTATTGCCACCATGCCTGCAGGTTTGCAAAAATAAAGAGAAAATGGGCTGCTATATCTTAGACATTCCATAGGGTGCTTAGATGTAATAACATACTGATAGGTTTTGCGTTTTTCAAGAGTAATCACCTTAATTCTGAGATGAAATGCTAAGTGGAGAAAAAACTATTATTGTCATGACTGACCTGAATCTGGCAGGATTCTTTGTTGTTTGTGGCTAATATTCTTGAAATTGTTTTTCAGCTATAAAACTATGGCTTCTCTTTAAGCTGAGCTCAGAAAATGAAGATCAAGAATGGAGAAGAAAGAACTGCTGCAAACACATCTAAAGGCAAAAAGTTTAAACCTTTGGCTCGCAGTAACTTGCAGGAAATCCACCGTCATTTTGTTTGCAGTGATTAAGGTGAGCAACTTAGCCCTGTGTGGGATTTCTTCCCTTTGAAACACATTTAGTTAATTATTACATCTTAATTTATTTTCTATGCTAGAATAAGCCTTGCTGTGGGAAGCAGAGCATAGGAAACACAAGATGGTGCTTTTCAGTGGCAAAGCTTCAACTATGGCTTCGTTTTCATACTTGCAATATTAAACCAGAGTATCCACAAGGGAGGTACCATAACAGCAAAACGCTATTAAAAATTATGGTGTATTTTATCAAAGCTTCCAGTGCCTCTCATAATATTTGCAGATAATCTCAGTTTGCCAATTTGTCAAGTCATTATTTGCCATCTGTGATATCTGGTGATAACCAAATAGGCTTTTTAATTCATTTTTATCAACATTAGTAAGCTCATCACTAACCTGTTAAAAAAACAAAATGCGAGTGTTAAAAGCAGTGTAAAGGCAATGTATTGTTACTCTAGCATGCACTGGACCTGCGTAATAACTGCTAATTAAAGTGTTAGAGTCTTCATTTTAGAAAGACAGAGGGGCTATCTGCCTTTGTACCCTACTAGCCACACATCTTTTTTATGATTTGCTTTCTAGGATTGGTGACCAAGGGCTTGTTTTGTCTGGCACGAGGCAATTTTACCTGATCAGGAGAAAATTTTACCTAATCAGGTGCATGTGTTAAAAGACAGCAGCCACAATGAGGCGTTCACTTGCACCAAATATACTACTGCCTCAAACCAGTATGTGCAGACAACCTTAGATCCTCAGATGGCAGGCACTTTGCTCGCTCTGGAGAGGAGCACAGTAAAATTTTAAACCTTTTTGTCACCGCCTGGATGTTGGCAGACGTGCACACACGTCCTTGCCCCACAGACCAAGCAGGAACCACTTCAGCAGTGCAGCAGAAGTTCTTTCGAAAAACTGATGCAGACAGACAGGTGGGAATGGAATGAGACCCCTGTGTCGTGACTTAAAACTTTTGAGTACAGTATTGGTTTGGGTGATGGTGATGTTTAAGTAGCATTTTGCACATTATGCATTAGCACTAAAAGAAGAGACCCGGGCCTTCCATTTGCTTTGCACATCTGATTAGGTTGTGTGCTCATAGCAGCTTCTTCTTGAACTGCAGTATTACAACTGGACACTAGAGAGCTCCTTTTACCAAAGACATCTCCGCAATGCGAGGGCAGGCTCCCTGAGAGGTGCCTTCCAAGCATTCCCCCTTTTCTAGGGGAATTCTACTCATTTTTCATTTTTATGTTAAAAATTAATTTTCTCAGGGGAAAAACTATCTCTGCCAGAGTGACGGCTGCAGCTGTAACTCCACATCTCCTACCCCCAACAAGGCAGAGATTTTGCAGGGGTTGTAACTTGCGAACTAATTACACAATTTCAGAGATAGCAAAAAGTAAATCAAATGCTGCCAGCTTGGAAATTATAATTAAGTTTTCCTCGGAATAACAAACACACTCAATATGTGATTTATTATGACTATTACGGTATTAATAATAGTAATAGTCTATGTCATGCACCTATGCAGAGTACATGTTTTTGTCTAAATTGCTGGATTACAGCCACAGATGCAGGATGAATTCTAACTAGCTCTCTGCAGTCACTCTGCTGATAACCTTAAGCCTTACAACACACAAGCTATTGCTAAACACTACTGTATTAGCAAGCGATATAACAGGATGACGACTGGGTCTACTTTTTTCATTAGCTGTGTTTGACCTGTTCTCTGCAGTTCTCCACAGATGCCTTTACCCTATCAATCATTCATTCAAAACCAAAACAAAATCTCCTGTGCTGTCACTGTCATGGCATATGCATTCCTGCTTCTCAGACACAAGCAGTGGCTTCTGCAAGGTGCTATAGCGATGTGATGTCCTATCATATTACCCATTAGGGATTTTGCGCTAGGGTTGATTGACAAATAACTGTGTCCTGAGGTCAGCAGTGGGAAAACATGGGATTTTGCTTCCTAAGCAAAGTCCTGTTCCACTCCTATCTCAAAATCTCAAAGTGCAAAGACTGAAAAAGTCCATATGACAACTTCAAAAAGGTGAGGAAAAGCCTTGTTCCAACCTCTCCAGTGCACTGGAGCAGTGCTTGGCCAGGGCAGAGAAATGGCTGGCTCTATTGAGACCTGTAACAACAGCTACTACCAGGGCTCTTACTAGAGGCACCAGCAGCTGATGCCCACTTTCCTTGCACCTGTCTCCTCATTCCAGTGCGACCCAGAACACAAGAGGTAGTGAAATCAGGAGCAGAGAGCCTTTGTGCTGCATGAGGGTCTTCCCCTTCCCAATCCTTGTGGGCCCTCAGGGGGAGAAGATGGCTTCCCAACCAGGTGATGTGTTTTCAGCTCCTGCCTGTATTTCCTGCCAAGCTGCTTTGTAGCTTTGGCACGTCTCTTAGCCTTCCTATACCTCTGTTTCTTCAGATTTGTTCAATGATGAAGCTAAGGCTTGCTTTCTTCCACCATCTCTTTGCTTTGTTCCCCTGCCTGGATTGGGACCAGCAGGCTTTCACTGGTCGGATGTGAAGGATTGCAGCTCCGTGGGCAGTTGTAATAAGGGCCAGGCCTGGGTCTAGGTGCCTCCTGAGTCCTGGCAGTAGCTCAGTGTCTGTGCAGCTGATGGCAGAGCTGGCAGGGTGGTCCAAACAGTTGGAGGATCTCTGTTGCAGTTGCTCAGTGCCACTTTCAGCCGGACATTCATTATGAATTAAAATGTTGCCGATCTGGTTAGACTACTCGCAGGCAAGTAGGACGGATTCTAACTAGCTCTCTGACAAGGTGAAAAGGTTTATTGTTGTCTCTGCCTGGATTCTGAGGAGAATATTCTGCAGGAGGGAGTCAGATCTGACCAGTTTTACCTAGAAAGCCAAAGAAGAAGTATTCTGAGTTTTGAGAAAGTTTATTTTCCAGGACAGCCCAACTGTGTTAATGACAGTGAGCCAAAATGTGGCATTAATGTCTCGTCACGTAGTTTCCAAAACCAGCATGCAACAATGACAGTTGAGAGTTGAACTCAAATATTTCTTTCTTTGTTCTTTCCAATGCACAGTCCTCTGAAAAATGTATAGATAGAGGTAAAGATAGGATTTTCAGCATAGGGCAGCTCCAAAGAAGGTCAGTGTGGGAATGGAGGGGATGCCTTTTGATTCATCTGAAGTTCTTCTCTCTTCCAAACTGCTCTGTATAAGCCTTGGCCATGTCGTTACACAACCCATACACTGACTCCCATACGTGCAGAGCAAGTCCCCAGCACTGCACTCTTCAACTCTCTACCTAAATGACCTTAAGCTACCCGGAGAATCCTCTCCTACCTTTGAGAACAGAGGGCTCATAATGATAGAAAATGTAACGAAATCCAGCTGTAACGTGCTGAACCGGAGTTAGCAAAATGAAAGGGTGTGGTGAAATCAGGGCTAGCATGTCTCTTGCAAAACCCCATTTCTCAGAAAATTGTGTTTTATTGTTTCCAGCCCTGGGAGCTCACATTACACCCCAGCCAAACCTAGCAGGGCCCTGACATTCATCAGTCAGTTTTATGGCATGACGGGAGTGTGCAAAGTTAGAAGCCAGTTAAACAAATTAAAAAAACTTAATTCTCTGAGTGCATCTTGCAAAAGAAAAAAGGAAATGCCTTGGGATATCTTTTCTTCATAGGGAGGATCTTATAGACCCCCCAAAAGGCAACAGCAGCAAGGTGGCCACTGGAGAGAAAAAAGCTTGCAAAATTTTATGAAGGAAATTAAAATGTAATTCCTGTCAAGTCACCTCTCATGAGCCCATCTTTTCTCATCAACATTTTGGACCATGTGATATTGAGAAAAAATGAAAATGCTAGCTGTCGCTGTGAACTACTTTTCCCCCCAACTTTATTTTGCTTCAGCTGTCCAGAGAGCAAATCCTTTGGGAGGTATCCAAGACCTCAGCGTCTGAGGAACTCTTTCTAGAAACTGAATGTAATAGCTCTGCCAATTTAGCTGACAGATGTGGTTATTTCAGTGACAAAGTGCCCTGGGACCTTATAATCCCTTCTCCAAAAAAAAAAAAAAAAAAAAAAGAAAAAAAAAATCCCCCACTATCATTTTATTCATCTCCCCAAAATATTTTGGTATGTGGTCTTAGGAAAAATGGTTCATTTAATAACATTTTTACAAACCATTATTTAATGGATCATGATCCAGAGGCTCTTCTTTTCATCAAGTTGTCACCCACTGTCAAGTCTGACTACTAAGAGTTTATAGACCAGCAGTGAGTATAAGCGGTCTCAGTGACACGCATACAAACTCAGCAGCTCAGCTTACTGCAGCTTAGCATGGATTAATTTCCCATGGCAGACGCCAGCCTCATGCCAAAAAAAGACTAACCCCATCTGTATGATTTTTCTCTTCTCCACAATTGTCAATCTACGTAAATACAGAGATAACTAGAAATAGGCCCAAATTAGAAAGTGTGGATCTCTGCAGCACTTCTTTGAAGTTGAGCTGCGCCTGAGTTTTCCTTCAGGCTGCTCTCCAGTCCTTTTCCCTGTAAAACTATTCAGAGCAAGCTTGGTATGCTTTTACCCTTTTTATCAACAGGTCTGTTTAAGCAGTGGTGATATAAATGATGTTGATTCTCAGGTAATTAATTTTTTTCTCTCCATCTTTTCCCAAGGAAGGATTAAGAGTACAGAGGTGTATTGTGGTTTGATAGAGTGGTTTGTTTGCTATTATTATCCTTTTTGTTTATACTAGAGAGTGTTGGCCTTTTTGCACTGAGAAGATGATGATGAGGGTCACAAAAATCCTTGGGTCTTGCAGAGAATTACTCATTATTCTTGAAGTAGCTTCCAGGGAAGCTCTGTCTCAGTGTACGTGACCTCTAATCTACAAAAGAAAAGGTTGCCATGTGCCTGAGGAACAGAGCTGTGGCATGAACTCAGTAATAGTTAAGATATGCTGGGCCATGGAGCATCTCTGAAAGCCTCTAGACAGCCTGCAGGAAAAACTAAGGACCTAGGACGTGGCAGCGAGGTCAGATGAACCTCAAGCCAGGCCCTGAATTTGATGTGATGCCCCAGGGATGGAAGAAAAGGGCAGGTGTAATGTGCTGGGACTGGTCTACTAGAGGTGACAGAAAACCCTACGGAGAGGTGTTGCTGAGCAGGTTTAGTAACAGCCAGCATGCTAGATTTGCTGTCAAACTGTGGCTTGTTTTGACTGCTACACCTTCCAGGTTCCAAATGCTGTCCAGAAAGCTTCCAGACTCCTGTTGCAGGGATCCTAGGAGTGTTTCAGCTGAACTGCAGGTGACTTTTGGCTTTAGGCTGATGCCATGGGAAATTTTGTAAGCTCCAAACTAGGCAAAGCTCGGTAATTTGTTTTTTAAATTGTTTAACAATAGAAATTCAAAGGTTACAAGTTCCTACTAACTGAGAAGAAAGCTAGAGAGGAGTCATGCAGGGGAAATCAGCTGAAACACATGAAGGGAGTGTGAGTGAGCATAACAAAGCAAGACACTCATCTCCTTGGAGAGAGACTCTGAAAGGGGGGAGTCCTGTGGTCCCCATCAGCAGGAGGAGCTGAAAATCCTGAGCTCATACGTGTGCACTCACCTTGGGGAAAACTGAGAAAAATCACATATGTGTCCCCCCAGAGCATTTCAGGCAAGCCAAAAGTTTGCGTTCATGTGGATAAAAGGTATAGAAGTGTTGTTAACACATATGGCTCATAACCCTAACATTGCTGGGTTTGTAGCCCCAGAACTAATTTTGCAATGCTGCAGGAACAATGTAACAAAGCTCAATGTGAGCTAACATAGGAGAGAAAGGTGATTTTACCCAAAACAAAACAGGATTTGCACACGCTCCCATGCCCTCCTGTGTTCTTCATCCTGTTTCATCTCTGGATTAGGATTTCTTTTTCTCTTCTTATCTGGGTGTTTGATGGCTATCAGCCTGTTCTTTTCTTCCTTGCATCACTTCTCTAGGGCTTTGCTTTATAGTCTGTCCTCTGTTTTGCTCTGTGTGTAGTCTGTCTTCAGTTTAGGGAGGTCCTGGTAAGCTGCACATAGATGTGCTGGCATCTTGATGACCTAGGTGCCATCTGCACCTACCATTCTTCGAGTATTGTGACGTATTTTACCTGCCCACAACAGACGTACAGGAACGCAGATAAGTGCTGAAGAGCAAGGATCCCTGGGGAGGGTCCGCTTTATCCTACCGCCAGCCTGAGGGTCACTTGGATGCACAGTCTATGGAAAAAAATGGACAGGGAAAAGGGAGCACTGAAGAGCTGCTCCAATCATTCCCAGCTGCCTCCTTCTCCATCCCGCTTTCTCCTGACACTGCTCTTCTCAATCGGGCTTTCAGATTGTTTCTTTTGAGCAGCCGTACAGGGTTTTATTGCTTTGATTTTTAACTGATCTATTAGCTGTCTGTGAATTTCTCAAACACTTTGGGAAAACAGCAGCCAGCACCTGGTGAAGTTTGCAGGTGAAAAGCAGACCGGCATGATAGCTTTCCAGCTAGCGTAGCACTGGTGTTGGCTTGGGTGGTTGTAATTGTGCTTGAAAACTTATTTTTGCTTTAACACAGCTAGAGCTCCTCAGCACAACTTGGTGCAAGAAGACTAGCGAGAAGAAGCAGTGCCTAGAGTAGCTGATTGATGCGTTGTTTTATCTGGAGTGTTTGTTCAACATAAACACTAGAAAGTTAAGCACTGTAAAATAAAACTGTATCTGCTTGCAAAAATGAAATCCAAAGAAGTGACCTGAAAAAAAATATGCCATATTCCTTTCTCAGTAGCTTTTATGGAAACTTTCACCCTCCTCAAATTACAGTGACTCCATGTGGCTTATTTTACAGTATAGATTTTAATGTTTTTGCTAAAATTTTTTCCAGCTGCTGCTAATCACAGAGATATGAATAATATTATTCTATAGAAAAAAGTCTTGACTGGACTTGGTGCAGATTTATTCATTTGTAATTTTTCCATCTTAAACCCAAATATTAAAAAATAGATGAAAGGAAAGAAAAGTAATTGTAACCACTGGCTTCTACTTCACCATGATGAAACTGAGCTTGCTCGGTAATCAGAGAATAAATGTAGAGATTTCCTGATTTTATCCGACTGTCTGATTTTATCAGACCATTTGCAGTGACTGCAATTCAATCGCAGCTAGGGGTGCCAGAAGATTTTATATATAAATCAGTTACTTTTCGGAGAGAACTGCTACTGAATTCCAGCTCAAAGATGCCCAGAAAACAAACCCAACTGAATCTGAATACAGGACAGACTTGGGGTCTTTAATCTCTCTTCTTATTTTGACATACAAACTTCCAAGACACCATTACATTGAGGAACGTCCAGCCAACGCTGAAGGCTGAGTATGGGGTCAAATTAAACTGATTCAGATCAGTCCAAGCTGAAAATGCCTCCTTTGTCTTGCCAAGATCAAGATTCTTCTTCCGAATCCAATGCCTCCCTGCAGGAGCAATATGAATCCCAACCACTAAATATTGATCGGAGTGCTGTGCCCAAATCTGCTTCTCATGCTGCGTTTGACTCCGGTGCCCTCGGCATCTCAGCATCCAACTTTACAGCCACACAACGATTTGCATGTGTCCTCGTAGGAAGCATATGGTGTCTGAGTTGCTGATGTCCATTTCTCAGGAAAGTTATACTGTTAAAATAACTCCTCTCTAGCAAGATCCCTGCTTTAAACAGCCTGACACCCATTCTGACCTGCTTGTACTCAGAAACAAGCTCTGCCTGGAGGCAGAGAAAAATGCAGTCTGGGGCTATGCACTGTAAGTGAAAAAAAATGTTGAGACATCTAAGAGTCCCTCATTCGCCCACCCAGAAATGGGACTACCTTGAGTTGGGTTTTCCCTTTTTAATTTTTGTGGTTCTGAACCATTAGCTGACTTGCGTGAAGTACATAACAATTCAACTTAAACTGTCTTGTACATAATCAGCATTAAATAGATGAATGTTACAAGTGATAACTCTTATGACTTGAGCCCCATCAGCTGCACTTTTCCCTTTTTGGAAAATTTCTGAAGTGCTTCTAGAGAAGGAAAAGACCAGATCCATGATCAATAAAGAAAGAAAAATGCTTTCTTTCCTCCACTCCCCAGTCCATCATGGGGTTCCAAACACCCAAATCAAGCACATAAAAATGGAAAGTACTAATGTCCTCAGCCGATGAATGAGTGGACAACTTCAGCAGCCTGTGCCACAGTCTGCCTCCGCTCCGGAGGTGAAGAATCCCATTAGTCTCGTTACTGGGACTTGTCCCACCTCATTACTTGTATTGTCCCTGACCTTTAAACTGTGACTACCCAACCCAAGTCACTCTGTAGCATTTGCTGGATGCCTCTCCCCTGTCAAATCGTGGATGTTCCACCCACCATGGGGGGGTCAATGACCCGATACAATCCTTCCCATAGACTAAGGCTTAACCTGGGTCTCTTCAAAAGCAGAAAATGCATTTGTTGTATGAGCTGAAAAAGAGATTCCCTCTAATCCAGTAACAAGTATGGCAAGCTTTTTCTCAGCTTGAAATCTCTCATTTTACACAAGCATATGAAACAGGTGACAAATGGATCTAAAAATGGGTCATGGAGGATTCTGTGTTACTTGCCATCTGTGTCAGGGATGGGAAATATGCATCCATGGGGATCTACCAAGCAGTGCTTACCATGTGATATCTTCTTGTTGATATAGCTTTGTAAAAACCGAGGGGTTTGAATTTTCAGGGCTAGTATTCAGCACACTCCATGACTGCCACAGGGAGAAGGTTTATTAGGGGGTTGTAGACTGAACTTGAAATACTACATCCCTATTGAAAAGGAGAGGTTGTCCTGAGGACACTGGATTGCTTTGTCTCCTAAGGATCACAGGACTGGGGTACTAAGGGCAAGAAGTTTTCCTCTCCTGCTTGTAGTACTTCTGGCTCTTGGCCACAGTTGAAAGTGAAAGCAAAACCAAAGGAACTTTCACTGGGCTTTGGGAAGAATTCACCAAAGAGAAACTTTCTGTAGCCTGCATAGACCTAAAAGCAACTTGGTAACAAGCAAAAAAGATCAGAATTAGGATTTTTCCAGCCCAGTCCAGTCCAGTCTTTCGCTGCACCATTGCGGTGTTCCCAGTAACTCCAAAGTTCAAAACCTATTTGACCAAACAGACCGATGCCTGCACTGAACTCCTTGGAGGGGCTCTGGACCGCATAGATTGCTCTCTGTCTCTCCAAAGCTCTTCCAGCACAGGCGGCACCTGGGATTACAGACGCCAAACTCGGTTCCAGGTTTTGCAACACGCCTTCATTTAACATGGCAATTTTCTTTAATAGCTGGCAGAACCTGGTGGCTGGCTCATTCTTTATTTTTTTTAATTTTTCTTTTAACCATACAAACATAATCTGTATCAGCTGAAGATTATATGCGTGGCAGATACAGACTTTCATCCTGGGGCTACTGAAATGAATTGCAAAAACAATTCAGTAACTGACTACAAGCAGAAATCAATTGTACCAGTTACCAAATGACTTAGTTTAAATGTAAAATTATTTGTTCAGAAACTATTTACATGTGCTACTTTTGAAATTTACCTCTAGCTATGACCATATGGTAATTTAACTTTTAAATTGTATTTACCGCATTCTTATACTTTAATCAGTCAATGGAAAGCTCAGCTCTTCAGAACTCTGCGCTTAAGCTTGAAACTCAAAACTTTTGCAGTTTCTCTCTGCCTTTGAGCAGTTGCCATCTTCAGATAATAACAGATCAATCAATGCTCAGCCCTTTGAAGTGTAAGAGTTCAAATGTGTCTACTGCCTTGTATACCCTGCCGTATGTTTTACTCCGAGTGGAGGCTAAACTTTCCTACTTCAGAGGTAACGAGCTCTGCTCAATTAGCAGAGCAAGGGTTTTCTGAGCATCGCACATAATTAGTTTCAAGGTCTCTAGTTTTAACAGCCATTTGTTAACAATCTTTTTATATAGCTGGCACGAAACTTGTGATTCAAGTACAAGCAGGCAGTCAAATAGCTGGAGTGCTTCAACTACACGCATGATTCCAGAACTCAGCTAGGCTTTTCTGAGCAGCAATTTGGCTTTACATTTCAGAAGCGATGACATGGCTACTTTAGGTAGAGAAAGAATCAAGGCTTGCGGGAGGAGGAAATACTTCATATTAGACCAGATATTTTTGGAAGCGTCAAAGCAGCTTTGGAGCAAACCATTCCAACACTGGATTCTCGTCTGTCTTTCTCTCTTTCCTCTCCCTCTATGTATATGCCTGCATACATATGTACAGACTTAACACCCAGTCTACAGTGGAGTTCAGTATGTGTCCTCCTGCTCTCTGAATTCTTTTTGCTGTTAGTTTTTTTATAGGTGGTCAGGACTTCTAGTGATAGACAACATCTTGAATTCAGTCTGTGATGGTGACTGCTGCATGACGAGGTAATGTTTCCCTTTGTGGATCGAAAGGACAAGAATATGTGCTTGTATTTCAGCAGGTCTTGGTGGGAAGAACAGGAGGTCTTCCTCCATGGCTGCCTGGAGTATTGCTTTGTCTCTTTCAGATGGTTGCTTGGGGGAAGAAAGGAAAGCTCTGGTCTATCCTGAAGAAGTGAGAACAGATTTTCTTCTCATAAAAGAAACTTAACAAATCAGTGTTAACTGCACTTTGTGCTAACATTTCGATACGCGCATAAGAAAACAGATGAGAAAATAAATAGGGTTTTTCTCCCTTGCAAACTCCAGCTTTCTCTGCTAGATGAAAGCCAATGGCCAGTGCTGGAGCCCTCCTAATGAGAGTGATGGCAGAAGGAGTCCTGAACGGGTCAGGATTTCCATCTCTTTCCACGCTTTTTGGTGTCGTCAAGCATAGTGGGTTCTGAAAGCGAACAAGAAATTGTAGATCTGTAGAGGAAGCAATGTTATTTATTCCATCGAGTATGTCTGTTGTACTATGCAGTGTTATATGGCTGTGTATGTTAATTCATAAGATAGTAATAAGACATAAGACAGGAAATCCCTTGATGTGAAAATTATATTTTATCACTTCTTCATCATTTACCATTTTAGAACTCCGCGTTTGTTGTGGTGAACCAGTTAATCTCAAAGGGTGGACAGCAGGACTTGTGACACAACCGGGACATGTACCACAGTCCTGGATAACGAACGGAGAGGCCTGTCCTCTGCCCCAATGTCAGCTTTCCTGATGGCAGCCCTGGGCCCTGTTCCGTGAGAGGACTGGGCTATCAGTGGGCTGCCCCCAACCTGTGATGAAGGAAGACAGAAGGCTGAAAGACATCAGTGAGAAAGGCCATGCAGACCCTGGTCCACGCTGGAGATGAGGTACGAGGGTCCTGTTGGGAGGGACAGCCTGCCAAGGCCCAGCTGGGCTGCCACGTGCATTGGGTTTTTGGGGGTCACATCAGCAGTGCTGCTGACCCCCCCTTTAGGCTGCCTAGCTCACCCATGTGTGGTACAGTGCCCCAGATGATAGTTAGACCCTCAGCTGCCCATTGCAGAACCACAGGGGATTTGCAGATTTTGTTTGGTAATTTAGGGTTTCAAATATTACCTGGAGTCTACTGTAAGGCAATTTCAACCTTTAAATCTTACATGCTGTTCTTGCTTTCACCAACATCACACTCCATCCTTCCCCTCATCCCTCCTCCCAGTAACTGTCACCATTTTTAATCTGTGCCAACAGAGTGTCCCAATTCCACCTTTTAGGCATGCCTGTGATAGCGACGTTGTTTCCAGAACTGCCGGGCACTTACAGGCTTCGGTACTTCAGTGCCTCGAGATAGCAGGCTGTTTCTCTTTCTGTGGCCAGGCACCGATGTTGCAGTCTACCTTTACATGCACAAGCTTCAAAACTTTGGTGGAAATGAATACCGACGCACCACCACGAATGGTCTCCCATGCTGGGAAAAGCTCCAGGGAGCCGACTGCCCAAATTTCATCAGCCACTTAAAGGGAAAGTTTGAGCGATGGCCCTACTTCTGGTGGAGTTTCCTTCTGTCCCGGATGTAAACATGCTGTCCTAGTCGGAGTTAACGGTTATTTTTAGCTATGACAAAAGCGCATCTGGAAGTCCTGTTCTGTTGCACTTGGAAAATACCAGATCACTCCAAGTGCCAAATATGCTGGGAGATAAAGCATTCCTGGAGAGGTCTCGCCCCGGACAGCCTGCATGAACTCTTCACGGCTTCCGCTCCCCTCTTTTTCCGCCACGCACGCACGCACACAGCAGCCTGGAACCGCACAGGCTGGCGGTGAACCACGCCTGGCGTATCTTTTTTCAGGAACAAATTCAGAGTATGGCATAGAATCGTTAAGGTTGGAAAAGACCTCTGAGATCATCTAGTCCAGTATCTTCATTCACCTAATTGCCTCGAAGCTTCTTTGCTAAGCAGCGTTTCTTCTTCGTTTGCTTATAAGCAGCAGGTTTTATTTAAGCAGCAAAAAGCATTAAGCGAGTCTTTGTTGTTCTGTTTTCTTGAACAAGCCCTGGCCACGTACCTTTTATACGTGGCTGAGTAGGTGGTCTGAACACGGCCTTTCCTTGAGCAAAAGTTATTGGGAGTTGTCACTAACACAAGGGAGGTCGTGTACGGGAGGGGACGGACACACCGCAGTCATCAGAATAATGCTTTGGAGAGGGCCGCTCTCCGGCGATTTTGGAAGAGGGAGGGGTGATGGACCAGAGTCGACAAAACAAGTTCCACGGCACCAAAACGCCTTCCCCACCGGCAGGACACGGCGGGGACTGTTCGGCACAGACGATGCTGCTGCAGCCTGGAGGGTGAGGACCAGCGCTGGTGCTGCGGAGCGGCGTGGATGCGGCCGAGCAGCGTCGATAACCGGGGATCAACATGCACGCTGTGGATGCCGTGGAGCCGGCTGGGACGTTCCCACTCTCCGGGTGAGCACGGCCCACAGGGCAGCTGCTCCCGGCGCGACCGGCCGTGGAAGGGGGTGCCGGCGGGACACACACACACACACACACACGGCAGAGGAGGCCGTGGCAGCAGGCGGCAGGGCAGCCTGGCAACCCCGTCTCCCACGCGTGGCAGGGGCGAC